>JBBMJZ010010295.1:0-11415 GCA_037833815.1 Zingiber zerumbet | reverse complement strand
GATTTGTCGGTTTAGTCATTTGATACATCATAATCTCGATGTAATGCATAGTGAGAAGAATGTTTTGATAATCTGATAAATACAGTGATGGATATCAACGGAAAAACAAAAGACAATCTCAATGAAAAAAAAAGATATGTGACTCATTTGTAAAAGACACACTCTTGATGTAGATAAAAATAGTAGGGGACCAAAGCCAAAGGCAGTAATGTGTTATTTGAATTTGTTGTATATATGTATGTATTGATTGAATTGTAGAAATAAATTATTTTTGAAACTTTTTTTTTATTTAAGGACGAATTTGGCATATGAAAATAATTTGTCGCCAACTTATCGTAAATAACTGTACATCGATCATTTCGCGACAAAATCATTTTCGTTCCAAATTTCATCCCAGAAACTGGGACGAAATATGGGATGAAAATTTATTTGTTGTAAATTAAATTAGTATTTTCATTGCCAAATTCGTCGCAATTTTTGCAATAAAAATAATATTCGTCGCAAAAGTTTTATAAAAATTAACGACGAATTTGGCAACGAAAATCTAATTTGTTGCCAAATTTTGTCGCCAAATTAGTGACAAACTTAACAACAAAAAAATAATTCGTCACCAAATTCGTCCCCAAATTCGTTGCTAAGTTTGCAACAAAATAAATATTCGTTCCAAAATTATATACAACATTACGACGAATAGAGTTTTTGTTACAAATTTAGCGACGAATTTGGGGACGAAATATTATTAGTCGCCAATTCCGTCTCCAAATTCGTAACAAAAAAATATTTGTTCCAAAAATTGGCAACAAGAAGTTTGGGACGGAAATTTTTTTGGCATAGAATTAGTTCCAAAATATTTTGCAATGAATTTTTTTTATAAATTCAACCCAGAATTTGTCTCAAAAAATTGTATTGTTTGTTGTGTGACTTAGCTCACTACTTCACTAGGAACACCCACCAATCAACTAGAGCCTCTGTAATCATCCTAATAATTACCAAGTTGAGAACTATCCTTTTCCAAGGTTAAACATCTCTCAGAAGTTCAACTAGGGCATGTGGAGGACAGAGTCAATTGGTTTTCTATCTTGTATTTGGTAGCACCATATGATGGTCAAAGTCTCAGGCGAAGACATTTAATTGGGCAAGTAATTAGACTGGGTCATATTCATTGGAAACTATTGATTTCTTGGGCAAGTAATAAGATAAGAGCAAGTAGTTACTCTGATGATTAAGGAGCAGGTGAAGACTGAGTATGCAATGCCTGCTTCTGCACTTAATCTCTTCCCTCACGCTACCAAATGATATCAGATCAGAGCAAGAATGTTTCAAGCCTGCTTCTCTCACCTCTATATAAACCTACTAATGCATTGCATTCACCACCAGACGAGCGAGCTAGCTCAGTGATACAGATCAGAGGCATGGCTGTTAAGCTGCTCATCGCACTCCTTGCCTTGGCTTCCACTCATGCTGTCTTGGCTTCAGATCCTAGTCCCCTCCAGGACTTCTGTGTTGCCGATGACGACCCCAAAGGTGCATATCTTTACTCCTCGCCAACAAGCAAGTGCTTTCATTTCCAGCACACATGCATATGATAATCATACCTTCTTGCAGTGTTCGTCAATGGCGCGGTATGCAAGAACATGAACGACGTCACAGCCAACGACTTCTACACTTCTGGCCTCGACAAGCCTGGCAACACTGTCAATGATGTTGGCTCCAATGTCACCGCCATCAACGTGAATAAGATCCCTGGGCTGAACACCCTCGGCATCTCCTTGGTTCGCATTGATTATGCACCGAATGGGCTCAACCCTCCTCACACCCACCCTCGCGCCACTGAGATCCTCGTCGTGCTAGAAGGAGAACTCTATGTGGGCTTTGTGACGTCCAATATCGGCCAAACCAACCGCCTCTTCACCAAGACTTTGAAGAAGGGTGACGTCTTTGTATTCCCCCAAGGCCTCATCCACTTCCAACTCAACACAGGCAAGTGCAACACAATTGCACTCGCCGGTCTCAGCAGTCAAAACCCGGGGGTCATTACCATCGCCAAAGCTGTGTTCGGATCGACACCACCCATCTCTGATGATGTGCTCGCAAAGGCTTTTCAGGTGGACAAACACCTCGTTGACTGGCTCCAAGCTCAACAATGGACGGACAACAATAACTAGCCAGCCAGTGAACCATTTTCATGCATTGATTGTATTACAAGCCATTGTGTGTCCTTTATATCTTAAAATTCATAGTTAAAGATGGTTAATTTGATAATATGAAATGAATAAAAGGGAAAAGAAACAACATTTATCTATGAATACAAAGCTGCAATTCAACGTGGACATTATCTTGCGTGATGCATCTTTTGTTAACTTTTAAGGAATTTACATAAACTAACTATAAACTACTGTTAGGGATCAGACACACTAACTAAAGGAAGGGTGAATAGCAAACATCCTAATTATGAAACTTCACAACGCTCATATGAGTGTTAGCTCAATTAGTTTAAATAAAAATGCAATGGAAAATGAAAGGAATAGCAAGCAAATCAAACACCGAAATTTAATGTGGTTCGGCAATCAAACTTCAACTACATATCCTATCAATCCTTTAGGTGAATCACCTCCGAGACAGCCACTAAATTTTTCTCCTTCATGATAGACTTTCAGAGATAGAGAAAACCTCTTAAAACTTGTTGAAGTTTCACAATGAAGCAGAAGGAAAGAATAAAATGAATATTACAATGAACTCAGCAACTGAATTGGCTGCAAGTATGTTGGGAGCATGAGTTTTTAATCTCTTTTAATAGCTTCTGATTCAATTGATTACAGTTGCTATTCAATGCCCAACAGTCGACTGAAAATCTCCAGCAACCGACTATTCCACTATTGTCGTTAGCAAACCCAACCTCAATCACTTTATCAATGGTTCTCGCTTTGTTGGCACTATAGTAATAGTGGATTAGAATTTTATAACAATCAACTCGTCCATATGATGTCGATAAAAATAATCGACTAGTGAGCCCTAATAGATTGTATCAGTCAACTAAGCCTACAAGTAAACTAATAATCAATATCAATAAAGTAGAATTACTACAAACCAACCTTAACGTCAAAATCTTTTCATTTAAAGTTTTACTAATCAATATATTTTGTACCAATCGACTAATACACTAGCGTCAACCATTCTAAGGTCGAGTCCACCTACGTTGAAATTCTACCCTCACCTATATACATTCTCTCGACACAACTCCCATAGTATTTTACTTTAACCTTGAAATCATCTTCTCTCAAACTCCACGTCCTTCTGATGCATTCTATCTCAGAGCTCCTTTTTTGCGCTATCCTTCACACCTTTACCTTTAAAGTTCGCTTTCCTTGTCTCCTCTCATATGCTCCTTGTCCTGCCATCTCTTAGTTGCTCCACATCATCCTTCACATATCTCCATGGACCTCAGGCCACTGAATGTCCAACCACCTTGGTCATGCCAAGCCATCTCCAAGTGTATTCCACCAAGTTCTATAAGGCTCAAATGCACATCAAAACTAAAAGAAAATCTAAAACTTTTTTCCACACATCAAAACTATAATCACTCCTAATCACCATACGTCATTTGCACCAACACTAACTTTCAGCAAGAACATCATACTAATGGAAATCTAAATATCAAAACTAGGATTTCCTATTTTAATTCCATTAGTGATGCCCTTTAATAATGAGAAAATCTCATTAGTGTTCCTATTCCTAAAGACTCATTGGAACTTACAAACTAAAGCTTAGCCAACCGAAAAAAGCTCCTCAAGAGAAGGCAATATCACCAATGATGAGAACGTTTCGTTGAAACACTGCCCATTGATTAGGACAAGGAATCTGGATTTGCTGATACAGAAGTTCTCATGCAATCGATTTATTCAATTATGTCAACTTACGACCGGTTATGTAGGACAATCTTAGAATCCCATTGAGACACTCAAGCAATTTGAAAGTGGGTGTCAAGAGTTCTTCATTTGCAAAGTCTACAAACATTCCTCTTTGAATGGTGGTCTCCTCTCGAATTCAGAGAGATGCATCTCATGCTAGAATATAGTTGCTAGATCTGTTAGGCAACCAAGGAAAGTTGTTGGCAGACGTGCAGATGTGTAGCTATTATTTCCTATTTAGTTGTCTAGTAGGGATATTTCTGTAATTATTCATTTTTCAAGGTTATTATAAATAAGACTTAATTGGAATAGGAAGAGAATGCTCTTATTTTCATTCACAAAATCATCTATGCCGAATTCAACATGGTCTTAGAGTAAACCCTAATCGTCTCTCCAAACTCTAGACCTAGGTGTCTCTCCGATCACAAGCGTTGAAGAACTGCTTAACTCTAGCCAGCTCTCCTTCGTCTCTCGCGTCTTAATCAGGACAGTTGGAGAAGTGCAATTGGGGCAGATAAGTCTTGATTAAAGCACTCGATGGCGTGACTAAAGAGAGGGATCTTTGTTACAACGGTCGAACATGGTGACAACAAAATTACAGGCACTTTTTTTTTTAATTACAGGTACTTATGAACATCGTTCTCACCAAATCAATTAAACTTATGAAACAGACTACCTTGTCTAGGAAACCCTAATCTTGGAATCATGATGCAATCATGCTTGCTATTTATTCAGGATATCAATGATGGGAAAAGAAAATCAGATACTACTATTCTTGGACTTGGCAAATAATAGTCAAAGAATTCTCTCATGATGCTCTGGTTGATCAACTCAATGCAACCACAGCTTGAATGAGGTTATCTTCTCCTAGATATATCATAGAAGATTTAGGATGATGATGCTCAAACTTACTCCCAATTAGGTAATGATGCCCAATTAATTATATGAGGTGAGGAAAAGGTTTCACGATACTAATAAGGTGATGATAATTACAGTATTTTTCTGAACTTAATGGATTTTGACAAGAACTAGACTACTATCAGTATTTTCAAGCATCCAGTGCGGTTGATGCAGCACAGTTTCATAAATTAATAGAAAAAAAAAGCGTGTATGATTTCCTAGAAAGACTAAATATTAAATAATATATTTGATCAGATAAGAATATTAGTTCTTGGGTGTGATCCTATACAACAAGCATATAGCCATATGCAACAGGAAAAGTGTAGACGTAATGTTATGTTGTCAATTATCTTTACTTACCGATTAGAGATGTTTGTTGACACCTTCACTGTAACTATAAAACCTAATGCAGCTAAAAGTGACTCTATAATGGGAGGAGAACTAGATAACAAAAAGTGTGATTATTGTGGAAACTAAGACATATAAGGACACATGCTGGAACCTTCTTGTTCATTCAACATGTGGCTGAGGTGGAAAAATATTTAGCTGTCCACAGCTTAAAGATCACGTCTGAAACTCTTGATGCCAAGCTGCCAAGAGAAATCAATCCTTCCGGTCGATTGTCCAAGAAATACAAACTCTCAAGCTCCTAATGGCAAGACTTGAGTCTCCTTCCACCACAGCTACTCCTTATTCTCATCTTGTACATTCAGGTATACCATCTCCATCCTTTAATACTAGTTATATTGTCCAAAATATCAATTGTATTTATGATGACTTGTGGATTTTAGATTCTCAAGCATCTAGTGCTCATAAAAATGTTATCACCTATTGTTCTTATTCTAGCCAAGATAAAGACAACAGAGCAGATGGATCTTTATCTCCTATTGTTAAGAAAGGTTCTATAAAATGCACTCCTTCCATTAGTTGCCTCTTGATAACCTGGCTCTCTTATACATTTCAAATAAAACAGGAAAGCCTGATTTCTGATTCCCAGTTAACAGGTTGCCTTGGCATGCCTGGTCCAGTTTTAAAAATACTGCCTACTTCAAACAATTCATTAGATAGTGATCACCTAAATCTTCAAGTTGAAGGTACAAGGTTCCCACCTTATGTAATGAAACTTGAAAAAAAAAAACTAGTTATACAATCGAGCATTTACTCAAGAAGTTTTAAGAATACCAAATGCAATCATTTCTGTGCTGTAGTCTGAACAGATGTTGCAGAAGCCAGCTCTTCTTCAGTGACCGGCTTGTGCAGCTGCATTGGCAGAAAACTGGAGTCACGACATGTAAATGCATTTGCAACTAAAGGATGGGTTGCGATATATGTTCCCATATCAAACAAAACCATTGTGGAAAGAGTGCAAATAACAAATACCTAAATTAAGATCAGAGCTGAGAATAATCAAAATGAAATAAAAGGTGGATGCAATAGAAATAAAGATAAAGCTATGTCCATCGCAATTACTAAGAAACTGGTGTGCACGTGTATATGAAACATCATAGCTTGTATGTATAACAGCCAAGTACTAAATTCAACTACAAAGAAACCAAGTGTAACATATCCTGAAACAAACCATACTGATTGTTGACCAAGTCTTGTAGCCAATGTAAACTAGCTAAACAACAACCTTAATCTACCATGACTAAATTCCTGATATGAAGCTGCCCCAGATAATAGAATAGAAAAGATCTCAAGCGGTATATTTGCTTTACAAACCCAAATGCTCTTGGATTCAACTAATCAGAATTTTCCAGAAAACCATTATTAGAAATAGGGCAAAGAAGATCAAGACACTTCTGAACATTGAAGGTTAATGGATAGATGATCCACTGCTCTACATCTAATGGATTTCAAATCCTTCTTGTATATATAATGTACAATAGCCAAAACCAAACTAGAGCAAATTTTCCTCCAATTTTCTCTGAACAAATATCCGTACTGTGTATGCCAATTTCACAAAAAAAAAGTTTTAAAGAGAAAAGAAATGGGATTCTTCAAACTCAAAAGCACCAGGTCTGATGGCTTCCATGCTTACTACTGTACCAATCAAATTAGAGTATAGTTATATCAGACATTTGTAACTTTGTCAATGATTTTGCTAACCAGATCTATATTAAGGAGGTGAAAACTACATTAAGCCTTGTTCCAAAAAGGGAAAATCATGGCACATTAAGTTGTTTCAGAGCAATCAGTGTTTGCAATGTATTGTATGATCACAAAAAATATTATGAACTGGCTCTTATTTGTTCCCCAACAGACATCTCTAAGCCAAGCAAGCTTTGTGCCTGCAGCACATAAGAGACTGATCACATTATATCTCAAATGAAGTGCAAAAAAAATTATTGGTTTAATGATTGACACAGGCAATGAGCATTCCATATTTTCATCTGTTGATCTAACAATTGCCATGAGCACTTCAACATAGAGATGCATAATTATTTGGTGAAAATGACATAAAAACTATAATTAGATATTCTGTTACGTTCAGGACACTCAAATTTGCATTGAGGTTTCCCAGGTTCACCAAAGCAAAGAACATTGCACCTTCAATAATATGCTACAAAGTAGGCTCCTTTGGTGTTGCACGTTAGAAAGTAGAAAAAGGACCCTAACTTGATTGGGTTGGACAACAATTGTTGGATGTACCATTTAAGTTTGCCCTTTGTTTAGGACCTCAGCAAGAATTCGTCACTTCATTTGAGTCTTGATGGAAAGACAAACCTGGAGTGAGGAGTATTGATCACTCCTGACCGACATTATTTCGACTAATGGGGACATGGGCATCAAAGTATCCATAATGATGAAATTTTATAGTTGTATTTTCTCGAGATTCTTATCAATCACTAGCATAGGCAATAAGATTACAATTTGTTTAGGATAAGACAAGTTGCAAATGGTTGCATTGGTAGAAGCCAAGGGAGTCCTATTCATGTCAATGAAGTGATGAAAGATATATGCCTATAAGCAAGATATGTTGGCAGTCATTGCCAGTAAAATCCTAGAAGGGGATAGTATAAGCTTGTGAGAGATAAAATGGAGAGGGAACTAACCAACAAAATTGTTGTAGAGCCCCAGTATATTAAAACTTATTTGCGGTGATCTAAGACTTGAAGTTAGGACATGAATAATAGGTTTTTTCTGACCTCACATAAATAGTCAAGGAAGCATTTTGCATATTTGTTCAACAAGGGGTTGTCACCAATGAGTACACCAAGAGGTTGCCATATTCTAGAGATTAAAGGTTGAGCGTAGAGTTTGTAGGAGGCATCCAAAAGATCAACACAAAGTGGCGTGTCCTTTACTGGAGCATTTTTTAAATTGTTGAAGAAGTGTAATTGAAGAATTATTTGAGTGTGTTGAATTGTCATGTTGTTGATTATAATCATCATCATGTGAATGAAAAATGTGTAATTATACTTATCACCTCTATGCTTAGGCAATTCAAATCATCACTGAAGGAATTAGCAGGGTTAATGGTGATCTTGGTATAGAAGAGTTTACTGAGTTGTGTGCCTGTGGAGAATTGACAGAAAGAGACCATAATGGATACTATCATGGAACTCAGGTTAGACCATACAATGGGATATTAATTGAAGCTACAATTCATTCATGCAAGGACAATGAGGCCAATCAAAACAGCACGACACAGCTGATGCAATAAAACGGAGTAGTTCATCCTCACCTTCATCATTAATGGACCATGGTCGCATGTTGATGGTGACTCGAGGCTTAATCTAAGTTAGTGGACTTAACCTAATTAACCAGAGTTATTACCTGATCTTGATATGTGATCTTGATAATAGCATAAAAGAATGACCATTGTGATAAATTGACTATAATAAGCATTCAATGTAATATCTAATGATTAAGTCATGACTATTGGAATTGTACTCCTTAAATCAGAAACGAGACATTTTAAAATGTCTATATATAAAGCTTGATAGACATTTTATAATAAAAAATTAACTAAAATAACATAATCATCCCAAGTCAGTGATGTGCTGAAGAAAGAATGGACTCATCGAATAGGATGACAAATACCATAAGATGCTACAAAATTTAATTATTGTGTATACTCACCATTTGATAGTTGAAGGATAAATTAAAACAAATTTACATGGAAAGAAATTTACAACATCAGTGAAAGACAGGGCAAAGACCATATAGAAAAATGTAACAAAGACAGGCAGCATGAATCGAGGAGAAGAAGAAGGACGCACTGCATTAGCAACAGGAAACCAGTGGAAGCAACGTGGGAGCAGATCGTCTGACGACGGGAGGTTGTCATGATTCCAGTATGTCAAGTTCGTGAACTCAGCACGGGAAACCCACCGGCCAAATCCCCCTCCGGGAGTTTCTGAGCACTTTTCACTTCCCGATCTTTTCTTGTCTAGAACATAACCTAGATTTGAAGGCGGAAATCTGTTCTTACTTCAATTCTTGATCTAAAATATCCCATGTTTACCCAAATTGTAAATTCAACCTCGATATCCTTGAGGAAGAGGAATGGTGACGCCCTCCAACTTCCTCCCTCGGAAGAACGCCTCTTCGACGCACAGATCATCCACCATAGCATCTACATGACGCGCCACACGCAAAGATCAGGAGAGCGCAACAATCATGAGAGCGAAGGTGAAGGAGGACCAAAGAGGCAGAAAGAACCTGTCTTTCTGGGCTTGAAGTAGTGGGACACGGGGCAAGGGCCATCCTGCTTGATGGAACAGGGGAGGAGATGGACGCGACCGGTGAGATCTACGGCGGGGGACTCACCAGAAGCGTGGAAGTTTATGGCCCCTGCGAAGCCCTCGCCGCCGGCGCACGTCATTATCGGATTCTAGCTTCCACAAAAAGGGCTGGTAAAGAACCCTAGAATTTCTAAAGTTGGTTTTATGCTAATTGGCCATTATTGAGCGCGCTTAGACAGTGTTCCCGCGCAAGAGACCATCCGGCTGCGTCGGGTTTAACTGCATGAGTCAGAGCGCCTCTTCGGCCAACTCGACCGTACGCGGTCATTTGTGGCATCCTACTGGAGCTTGATCCCCTGCCCTTCGACGCCTTCTCCAACGAGCTCCTCGATCAGACTGTCATCGTGCATAAAGTCCTCGACGCCGTGGTCCACCAAATCTTCATGGAGCTACAAAATAAGATCCAGCTTGATCCGGCCAAGGTCGCCCTCCTCCACGGCCACTTGATGACCCAGTAAGCGATGAAAACTACTGGCGGCGACGTGCATCAACGAGATGCTACCGCCTACCGGCGAATCTAGAGATAATTTTTAAGGAGGGCTACATAATGTTTTTATAACAACAAATATATTTAATTCAAAGTCGTATAGATAAAAAAGCGGAGGCAATTACATTTTTCAATTTTTCATCTTTTGAAAATATTATAATATTTATTCATTTTTATTTTATAAAAAGATATCCTTCACAATATATACGACTAGATAATCATTTATCTACTCATCTTAAAATCTTATTTTCATCATAGAAAATACTCTTTTAATAAAAATAATCGTAATTGATAAAACGAATATCATTTCAATCAAACGATAAACAATGAATAAGCTTATTTTTTAGAATTTTAATAATTTTCTGTGTAAAACTTTTCAATTCTTCAATTTTAAAAAAATTTGAATCCTGTCAATCATAATGGGAGATATAATCTTATTAAAGAAAATCTTATTGACAAATATAACAATAATAAAATATTTTTTTAAAATAATATTTGATAGAAAATCTTTATACAATAATAATATAAATTAGTGATGATTTACCTTCTATACTTATTACAACCACCAATCAAATAATCATCTTCCATATTCAATACTAGGATCTCATTCAACTTTATCCGTAGTTGTATATCTGGCACTGGGATCTTCCAAAGTTGGATGAAAATGCCTTCTGTAAGGCAAAGATAAATAATGAGTTTCATGGCTTTTGTTCAATTTTACTTACTGTGTTAATTTATTTCTATTATCTATATAAAATGTTCTGCTCAACTTTTATATATATATATATATACAAAAATCACGAGAAATATGAAGAAAAGTCATAGGCTTCTCACATGCATGTCACTTTACTAGGCCCACATCGCGTCCACTTGTTGCCAAACATACCTGGACCCGCCCACCCTCTGTGATGAAACTAATACGCTCACAAATCACTCGATCGTTCATGCCCATCTGATCTGCATCTCTAAAAATTGCAGATCATCCATTTGTCCCTCGAAAGGTCCATTTCCTATATGTCCAAACCCACGGTTGTCCGTAGAAACCCACTCAAGCTCTAAAGGGCGAGAATCTTCTCCACTTGTTCTTGGATCGCCCTATCTTTTTAGTGTCAAAGCTTCCTTCGATTGATTCTTTTAATTACCTTCCTCATTAATAGTTGAGTTTGTGGTTCCACTATCGAGAAGAGCATGAAGTGTGAGTTCATGATCTTAAATGCTCAAAGTGCATTGAACTTGAATGTCTACATATATTCCTGAGTTATAGATACTAGGGATTTTTTATAAAAGTTAAGTCTATGTCCTCAGGATCTTCTAGAAAAAGAGGGTCTTTGTCTTTCAACCTCTAGTGTTATGGACATTTATAAGTTAG
>JBBMJZ010010281.1:0-11419 GCA_037833815.1 Zingiber zerumbet | reverse complement strand
TTACTTAAACCAAACAAGGTTATCATTGATAACCTATCAAGGTTATCATTGATAACCCCCAACCAAACACGCCCTTAGGGTATTTGAATAGTTAACCTTCTAAATAATTTTTTTTTATAATTCTTAATATATTATCTTAATATCACACCAACAATATAAAAATTTACTATTCTCTTTCCAATAAAAAAACCCATATAATTTTTTTATAAATTCTATATTAAAAATCACATATTTTTATTTATTTATAATTTTTAATTAATATATTAATTAATTTATGATTTTTAATTTAATTAAATTTATAATTTTCATTTAATATTTAATTAACTTATGAATTTTAATTGAATTATAATCATTTGTATTTTTATATTTATTTTTAAAATAATAATTTGTTAACCATTTTATTGAAAACTAATATTTATATAAAAGAAAAGAATTATTACTAACCAGAAATAAAATATTATAATTAAATGCTAAATAAAATTAACTTCATTGCTAAAATAATTTATGAATAAAATAATTCATTTTAAAATTATTTTGAAAGGATGAAAAATAATCATTGGCTTCATCTTTATGAGAAAAAAATAGATTTAATTTTTTACAATTGTTCTAAACTTCACCTTCATAATGAATAAAATTTTTTTAAACCCTAAACTCTAAATTTATGCATGATTATATAATCCATACTATTTACATTCCCGTAGAGGTAGCAAGCAGTACATATGTTTACAACACTAGTACCGGCACACAAGCATCCAAGAACAAGATCATTAGTAGTAATCAAAATATGCAACTAATCGCCATGATAAATAATAACGGATACAAGTTGAATGATTTTGATGGACTTTTAAGTGACGCACTCTGATGTTCTGTATATTTCATCGACACGCGCCGCGGGAACATATACGACGTCCGTCAGGGAGCTGTGGGTTCGTCCATAGAACAAGTACACGAAAACTCCGAGCAATAACCAGAGCGATACTCGAAACCATGTGCCAGCACTGATACCAAAAGACAATCAAAGTATGTGGTTACTGGTTAGTGAATTCTTAGGATGATAACCATTTTGAATCTACTTTCTCTTTAAAAAAAAACTTCTGAAAGATTTTCATGGCATTTGAAAAACTCCTATGAAAAGAAGTCATGAAATAACTCACCCAAGATTTACCAGAAGATAGGCATTGACAAGGATGCAACAAACGGGGAGAAATGGGATGAAGGGGCAAATGAAACCTGAAAAGAGTCGGTCTTCTCGTTACTAACTTACCACCAAAAATGCTATAACTCATGGCATTTCAAAATGAATGACATTATATAGTACCTCCAGTGTGCCCGAAGTTATGGCGAGCATCGTCTTGATCTATCCAGGATAACACAAACAGACCACCCAAAAGAAGCAAACCTCCGATAGAGCATGTCATATAGCGTAGCACACTGTCGAGAAATGTAAATTCGAAGAACATTAGAAGGATCCGAAAAATGAAGCTCAATATCTAGGATTTACCAAACATCAAAAGTTGAAGAAAACATATCCTGGAAATTTTCAAGGCATCGTATTTAATGTGTCTCTATTATTTATAAAGCTGGAGGTGGGCATTAGAACAGCTTGAACAAATGTACCATATGAAAGTCATTTTATGAATCTTAACGGTTGCAAATAATTCATCTGAGAATGGAAGACACCAAAGATCGCAAAATTCAACAGTGCAGCTAGTAGATATATGCAGCTGACAAGGAAATATTCACTCAATGTTGGGAAAACCTACTTGGGCAAAAATGAATAAGAAGCTGATGTAGTGAGGATGAGCACTCCAACACAAATGGATGATATGCTCCAAGCTGCTATCTTACGCCTATTTTGGTCGCTCAAATTCTCTGCAAAGATCAATTGATATATTAATGACTTTGAACAAAATGACTAAGAAACAGATATTTGAAAATAAATTTGCATTTTGGTGCTCATAACACACCAATAAATGCCTAGTGAGTGACATAGGAAATCTCCATTCAGTAAACAAGAGAGAGGTGTTCGACACATTGAGAAGATTGATTGATTTCAGCTGTAGATACCTTTCTTAAGCTCCTTCACAATGAGAGGAGAGTCAGCTGATTCCTTGGAAATTTCTTGGGATGTGACATCATCATGGCTTTGATTACTGCTATAGCGAAAAGAAACTGACTCAATTGATTCACGAAGAGATGATGGCAGTGGGACCTCATGTGGAGGAACATATCGCAGTATCAAAATTGAAACTGCAACTATGGTAAACGCAAGAAGTGTGCCAACACTGACCTATATGTTAAAAGACAATGTAAATAGATGGTATATTGCAGCTTTTCTTTGTTTATTCATCAAGATGAATTGACAGCAAAAGAAGTATGCTCAATCTTCAAAGAAAACACTAGATCCTTAAGTGATTTTACCATTCCAGCCAGTTGTGAAACGTCCATAAAGAATGCTAGGGACGCCGCGAAAATTCCAGTTATAATTGTGCTCTTGACAGGAACTTGTGTGCGCTTATTAACGTCAGAAAAAAATGATGGCAGTAATCCATCTCTAGCCATTGCCATCAGTATTCTAGGCTGGCAAAACAAGCAAACAAATACAAACATTAGTAAACTGCATTATCACAACTTCACAAGTAATCATCTAGGCATAGTCAAATGAAACAATCACAAATAATTATCTTGTAGATAACTGGTGAACACACAAAGAAACAAATCTTGTAACCCAAGGTTATTCAAAACACAATCTCCTATTTACCGGTGAAATTAGTGTGGCATATTTTAGAACACTGTCTCAGATTCTTGATCTTGCTGATATTGTTAGATGTTGCTCAAAGGAAGCATGGTAAGGTACCTTGATTCGTGGTTGAGTGACATTATTGTAGCTATTAAAAGAAAATTAGCAACCACCAAGCTACTCAGAGAAAAATCAAGTGGTGATAAGGTTTATGACTATTGCAAGTTTAAAAATGCAATTATTAAAATAAACAACCAAGGCCAACACTTTCCTTGTTATCAACAAGGACCAGCTTACCTAGTAAACACTACATATTTTGATACATTGTACCAAAGCACTTGTCTCACACAATTAGTTTTCATTTTTCATCATATTTGCATTGACAAAAATAATCATTTTTACAGGTATGCACTGACTGTTTGCAGACAGGATCTAGCATTAGCCAAGTAAATTTGAATTACAACATTCCCTCGCAATAACATAAAGAGCAAAATAATCATAAATGGTGAGAAATCCACTGAAAGTAAGGAAAAGGCATCAGGATTTATTCACTTATTCAATACCTGTGGGAGAAGTGAACCCAACAAAGCTGAGCATAGTGCAAGAACTGCACCTGATGTGATTATGTACCTGTCATCATAATGCCAAAAGAAGAATTAGAAAAGGAACAAGAATGCAAGAACTCAGATGCAAAGGCAACCTACTTACGCTGCCCAGTGAACATCATTCCGAGTAAATGCAGATGATATCGGAGTGTCAGGGTCCATAGCAAAATATGGAACCAAGCCAACAACCACAGCCGAGACTGCCATATACAATAAGCAACATACAGACAAAGAAGTTGCTATTCCTAATGGCAAATCTCTTTGAGGATGCTTAACCTGCAATTACAACCAGAAAAAATACTGACTAATACAGAGAAGGGCAAACTCTTTTCATCATTTTCCATAATTTCACAGTCACAGTCACCAATCTTGTAATCATTGTGAAAAAATCTTTTAAGCAACAGCAGCTGTCTTAGGACCATTTGAAGCAAAATAAATAAATAAAATCTAACCTCCTCAGCAGTGCTGGCAACACTATCAAACCCTATATATGAAAAGAAAACAGTAGCTGAACCAGCAAGAACTCCATTTACCCCGTAAGGAAAATATCTGAAAGATTAGAGTACACAATGATCAAGTTCCAACAAACAATCTAATCCTTCTATGGAATTTTGAGTCACACAATTACCCGCCAGCTACAGTATATCCGACCCATCCAGTCTGAAAGGCAATATACCCACCGGCAATGATAACAAATAATAAGACACAAACATTTAGTGCTGTGCCAATTGCCTGTACAAGCGCACTCTGCATGATAAAACAACTAACGTCAAAAATGTAGCAAGCAATCAACTTTGGTGTGAAAAACTTTGTACTCAGTGGCATACCTCCTTTATTCCCGAACAGAGTAATCCAGTTACAACCAGTACAAGAACAGCAGCACATGGATCCACAACAATGTGAAGACCTGGAATATAAATGCGTTCTAAATATATAGGCAGACTATCTGGTCCTCCAAAAACTAATGCCTGAAATCAATTTCAAGGGTGTCAAGTTACAATCTTGTAAGATTAGTATAATTTTGTCACTGTACCAATAACTTCAGTTGAAGATCATATCACCCATTGTTTGTATTTCAGTACAAGAATGCATAATACAAAAAAAACATAGTCAATAACTTCCCATCTAATTCCAAAGCAAATGAGATCAACAACAATTTTTCCATGTTATGCATTCTGTTGGGTATACAATCACTAGATAGATTTTGGGTGTTAGATGAGGCAAGAAAATTAAATTTATAATTTCAGTTGCATAGAATAAGACAATAATTCATTTAAAAAGAAAGAGATTTCTCACAATCTTAACAAGCATTATGATGTGCACATTAGTATCAATTTTTCAAGAAAAATACCTAAAAAACAATTAATCTCATGAGATGTGAAATAACAAGTCAAAGGAAGAATCCAGATAGGAAAAAGTAAATAAATAGCAAAAGATAAAACTCAAGAACAAAAACTTGAAAACAATGTATCCATGAAAAAATTCCAACACGTGAAGCAATAAAGCACAAAGTGCAATTTGCTCCAAAAGAAAAAAAAAAAAGTGGCACAATTACTACAGGTCAGAAGTAGAAAATTTAGAAGATTGATAGGAAATCTGAATTTTGCAAAAAGTGCATTGTTAATAATAAACAATCATTCATCATGGAAATTTCAAACTCCCAAGTTTCAATCCAACATACTAACACCTGATTCCAAACATTCGTACAAGTAACAAGTGCAATATAATGTTCCAAAAATGAATACAAAATAATTACCAAGCACCAAAACAAGCAATGATGTACAAAAAGGTCTTGATGTGTTTAATTCAGAAAATGATAGATCAACCATTATATATAAGTAAACCACATACATAGAAGTCCTGAGACACTAACCAAATTTGGAGATATACCACGCGCAACAGCTGACCCTCCAATTGTATATTCAAGAATTAAAGCCCAGCCAATAATCCAAGCAACCCTGACAAAGACAACAAACTTAGAAATAACTAGCTTATATTTAGTGAAATAATTACTCAACATAGTAAAGACATAGCGTCTCAATTATTTGGGCCCAACAACATGGATATTATCATGTTACAAGTGTAATTGATTTACATAGTTCTACGGTTCATTATATATGGTCATTTATCTCGGTCACTAATATGGCCTACATTTTTCAATACAACTAGTTTTTCTTATACAATCTTAATACTGCGCATTGGAATGGTTTGTCATGTCATAACAACATTAGCATTCTAGCATCCTTACTAGACTAAATGGTTACCCTTCTCCAACACAGATGTATGAATAGTGATAGGCGCTTCCTGCAGAAGGGCATCGACTCGCAAGCTCAGCATAGCAGAAAGCTGAAAGAGCAGCTGCTATCCCAGCTATCAGAAAAGAGATGGTGAGTGCTGGCCCAGCATGCTCTCTGGCAACAGTTCCAACAAGAACATAAACTCCAGCACCTATTGTTGAACCAACACCTATAAAGAAAGGAAGAGAAATATTGTCACATCGAAAAATTCTTCCAAAATTTAGGACGAAAACAAGCTTTCCAGAACCATAGAATTAACTTAATAAAAACAACTTAAACCCACAATGAAGCTATGAGAGGTAACCATGAAAATATTGTCTGCAATTTGCAAACTATTATAAAGAAGATGCTTAAGGCAACATGTATAACCATTTCCTACCATCCAATCCAATCAGTATAACCACTGACTGTATCATGCGAGGTCAGAGGGAAAGTGGCAGCTAAAGTAGTAAACTGCTTTAGAACCAAGAAAATTGAGCAAAGTGATATAATTCACGCAAATTTAAATCTTTTGCCTTTTCAACCAACACAAAGACTTACAGACTCAAGCTAATAATGCGCATTTGAATTTGCCTTTGGCAAAAATAGCTACTCAGTCGATAAATTGACCAAAGTGCTAGAATACACTGAAAATCTATATCTTTTACCTTTCAAACTAACCTAAATAATGCATATGTGTGTGTTAAATATCTTTGACGAGAAGAAAATTGAGTTAATTGATAAAATGCACCAAATTCTAAATCTTTTTAATGTTTGTAGACTATCACGAAGGCTACAACTTTATTCAAAATACGTGTTTAAAAATTTGTATACTCCTGACAAAGCCAAGCTAATTTACCCATCAGCTTCATGCTTCACTTGAAGAAGAACGAACCGATGATAAATTCACCAACTGCAGCAAAGATAACAATTTTCCTTCCCGACAAATGGAAAAATTAAGGGAAAAAAACATCTCTATAAATTAACAGCCGAAAGTGAAAAAAGAGTGGCGTATTACCCAAAAAGCGAGAAGAAACTGCACAAATACCGACAGCGGCACCGCATAGATCAGGACTAAAAATCTAACTCGAAAGTCATAAGAAGAACAGGAGCGAACATACAAGATGAGAACTTGAACAAATCGACGGCACTACCTATGGCCACAAGCTGCGGAACTGACAACGCCTTAGCGAGCTGTTGACCTCCATCCGACCACGCGCGCTTAGAATCCACCTGCTTGCGCCTCGTAAGGAACCGTAACCCCACACGGACGCCCCCTCTCTCCTTCCCCGTCCCCTCCTCGAACCCCATCACAAGCGCGCACAAAAAGATAACAAAGCGACGGCTTTATCGATTAATCGATGTCAAATTCCTCGGTCGCAATAAAGACTGAGTTTTTGCTCCTTTTTAAGGGAATAGACGGATAGAGGGGAGACCAAGGAGGAGAAAACGAACACTTCTCCCCTGTTTCTTAATCCTTTCTCTTCTTCTTCCTCCTCGGCTCCTCCTCCTCCACTACTCCTTCGCACTTCTTCCGTGCAAGCAAGAATCTCAGGCTTTCACCTATCAATAAAAAAGAATCTCTGCCTTTCCTTATTCCTCCTCAGTCCTCGCCCTTCTTCCCTCGTTTCACTTGTGCCTTATCGAGGGGGGACGAATGACCTGCCCCATAATTTATTCATTTTTTATTTTTACTACTTCAAAATGTATTCATTCATTTTATAATTATAAATTATAAGAAAGACGATTACACTCAAATTTCCATCCTAATCCTCAAATTATATAAAATTATTTTTTTACTAATTATAAAATAGAATCAAAATGCTTTCTCATTCTAATATTATTTTTTCTCATACAAACAGTTGACAATAAATCAAAAACTTAAATAAAAAAAAGACTTGTAAGCGTAAGGAATGGAGTGTTTAACACCTAAATCAATTGAAGAAAAAAAATTAAATATGGTTTGAAAAATATATATATTTTTTTCCTTGTCGACTCCCCTCCAAATTTTATTTTATCGTGTGTAGTACACCTTTTCCATTAGCAGGAATATTCTGATAAAGTATAATGACAAATTAATTTTTCTTTAATTCAATGTTCCAGGGAGACACTGTCATTCTTCTTTTCCACGTGCGATCCAGATTCGTCTTTTAATTACTTTGGAAAAAATAATCGTTGTTTAATTAAATATATGAATATTATAAGCCACACAAGCAGCAGATCTGGACGTAACAGCTCAATTATTTGATAGATACATCGACTTTTTTACAATTATTTATATTTTTTTATTGAAAATGTACCGTGTTCATATTCCTTTTTTTGTTTTTTATAATTATGACTTAGGAGGCAATTGGTCTGCTCGGTCCCATCGGATCCACGAAAGTTTCCTAGCGATGTAATATCCCTATATATGGAATGAGATTCGAATCCTTATTGGATCCAAAATTTATCTTATTATTTATCATCACACCGTAACTCAGAGCAATCCACTTACCTATTAATGCAAAATTCTTATTTCAGAAACAAATTATTAGTTTCAAATAAATATTTACTAGCTTATTTTCTAAGGGAAATGATAAAATGATTTTTTTGGGCATCTACTTCAATAATTCAATCTTTAAATGAGATTTTTTTTATCAACTCTCAGTATGACACATCAGTATGACAAACCTTAAATCTCACCTCACCTAAAATATAATAGTTCAAATTTTCTATAAAGATTTTTTAATTTTATAAAAATTAAGAGTACAAAACAATTTATATAATATGGACGTGGTACATGCGCTGCCTTTTAAATTGGCAGATGATACGTGAAATCTTGGGTATGATTACGATCGTTGCAATAATTGTACAAAATGTGAGAGAATTGCACACGCGATAGCAAATTACCAAAATATAAAGATAAAATAAATCAAATCACACAAAATAAAATATAAAAAAATACGGATAGGATAGGTTGGTATGCGAATAAATATAAGATCCAAAAGAATAATGAGATAAGAATTATATCGATAATGATGAGTACAGGAAGAAAAAAATATAAAAGTTTTTAAAATCTTTTTATATACCTATTCAATGATTTGAAATATATTGTGAGGTATTATTTATCTACTGAGATTTTATCTTTGATTGAAATTTTCAGTAATTTAATTAGGATTATTCTTCAAACTAAGACGATCCTACACAAATTGTTTTTTTTTTAAACTTGAATTATATATAAAAAGATTGAAAACAGATTGACATCCTGTGAAACTGCATTCACTGATTAACTTTAGATGAGTTATAATAAAACGGTGGTGAACCGGCCTATACTCATTCTGAGCATTGTCAAGTGGCCACGCCTGTCCCGTGAAAGAGAACCAATAACTGAGGATTGTTGTGTGCACGCCTCCTGACTTAGACTCGCACACTATTGCTATTTCTAAGGGCTTGAAGGTGCTGCGGCACGTCGAACTGCCTTAGGATGCATGTCCTTCGTCACGATATGTCTATTGTAGCAAAGATGATATTACGATAGTCACGATATAACTATGCAAGTTGGTGGTCAAATTCATGGCCTTCGACCTCCACCTGAATCTAGATTCTAATTTGTAGAATCATGATTCTAGGATCGATTTAGGGTCGGTCATAATCGGATAGGTAGGATCAAATATTGTTTCCGTTGATTCAAATCGAAATGTCATAAATAATTTTCTAAAAAAACTCATTGATTCAACAAATAAAAAGAAATAGACATCCAAAATGAAAGAAAATATTGATGGTGATCAAAACCATTAAACATTAACTAAATAAATTTTTAAATAATCGTAAAACTCTGACTATACAAAATATGAAAATAACCGTAATACACAATTTTATTTGGAGCCTCTAAAAATATTTTAAATCATCTTTTTTTTAATCTAAGACTCGATGATTTTAAATTATACTGAATAATAAATATAAATAGTTTGATTTTATGTATTATGTATTTTAGGTCCCAGAGCCGCAGCCCTTAATCCCGTACTTCGGTCTGGGTATACGATCGCATATCGCATTGCCCCAGCTGTCAGCACTGTACGTCTCGTTTGTCCTCCAGCGCCAGGCCATCCCGTTAGCCAGCATCCTCCGGCTGTCCCACAAACGAACCAGCTCAGGCTATTTGTCGTCTGCCACTGACTTTGCTGGTGCCGACACCACCGTTTGGGCGGGTGAACATTGGGCTGTCGCGTCAGATGACGAGAGGCGTTGATTTCTTGGGGAAGATTTCAAGCCAATGATATGTCCTTCCGTGTTTTGCTATCTTATTTTTGATCCTATACCAAAGTTTAGGCTTCCAAGTCTGTCCGGAGCCCTAGTAGGCTGAGACTCGTTTATATAATACCAAATATGTCACAATTTTGTTATTTCCAAATGTTCTCTGACACAATTTAATTATAGAATTGAAATTTGAAGATAGAGGGAGAGAGCATAGGGAGAAAAGAGAAAAGAAAATGGCCATGAGCGACATATATCTCGTACCCATGCCTCATAGACTTAAAAATAAATACGAATAAATGTTAATTATAGTTTCCAATTTTTATTTTTAACTTGAACATTGGTCGGAAATATTTCTTTTGTTGAATTTATCGATGACAAGATTTAGGAACTGCCCGTGTAGCCACGTGCCAACATAGAGCATAATCACGATTCAAAATTATTAGACTGACGCCGACTACCTGAGGCTATCTGGGAATGACCAATGAGTTCATGACCAGATTAAAAAAAATATAACATTAAATGTCATTAATTTATATATATATAAAATGGAGTTGAGAAGGGCAGGAGACATTGGACCTATAATAATATTGAGAAAAAGTTTATTTTGATGGGATCAGAGAATATGACTAAGATTTGTCTGAGGGAGCGTGGTATCTGTAGGTGTTATCTGTATAAGGGATAAGGACATGAGCCATCGATAAATCCCAGTAAGTCATATTCAAATAGAATAGACATGAATTGCAAGCGTCAGACATAGTAATTAAAGGTGGTGCGTTTCAACGATGTTGCAAACGTATTGCGTTGAGAACTACAAAGTTGGAAGGTGAATCAGGAGTATTTGTGAGAGTTAGTCGGCGAGTGATGTCGTCGGTGGCAACCATTGTAGAAGGCGGTTGGTGGGTATTGTGAAGAAAAGAAACAAAAGTTGATGCTAAGCTTAGCACTCTGATACTATGTTGACGATAGAATGCACAAACTTTATTAATGATAACATGTGGTATATAAATATTATTACAAGTGTAAAATAGGAAAACACATAAAATACTATGAAAACAAATAAGTACTTTCTTATAATAATTATTCTCTAACAGTTTGTACCCCGATTCCACCTCACGACGTCGATTCCACTAGAGATCTAAAAGAGTTGTGCTTCAACTTACGCTTAGCTTTGTCCCATACCTTGGCTAGCTGATTTCTCAGTGTTAACATGGTGATAAAAGACGAATACGCTCGCCCCTAGTGCCCTCGCTAACCCATCCCAGGGCCAACACGGAGGAGGTAAATCACGGGCAGAGGCGGATCCAAAGGGGGGCGGCATCAGCGGACACCCCCCTGCCGACGGTGGAACCCCTAGTATTATGGGATTCCACGGAGGGAGATAGAGGATAGCACCCCTTGTTTCATATAAAAATCGCTCCTCTATACTTGAATTTCTAGATCCGCCACTGATCACGAATGGCTACTAGCCGGGTTACTAGCCGTTGAAATAATGACTAGCACATAAGGGAGGCATTTTATCTCGACTTTGCCGAGATTTGAACCCCAGACCTCATGGTGGCAAC
>JBBMJZ010010271.1:0-11420 GCA_037833815.1 Zingiber zerumbet | reverse complement strand
CTAGATCCTAATTTTAGTTAGACAAGATCTAATTCACAAATTATGCATTTGTGCTAACTCTATTTTGTAGGTAATTTTATTATTTGGACTAACATGTTTTACAAGAGCTTGAAATGAAAAGTCAAGTTGGGATGAATACTATTCTAGACACCTTAAATAAAGGAGGGCGCCCTGAAGAGAAGCATTGGAGGGGCTTTAGATGACTGCAGGCACCCCAGAGAAGATAAGATGCAAGGATAGAACTTTAGCATAGGAGACACATCAGATTATTAAAGGCACCTCAACTTGAAGCATTGGAGGCATCCTAGATTAGTAAGGGTGCCCCCAAATGCACAAGTGCCGAAATTCTCGAATAAGATCCGTATGCATGGAGGCGCCCCAAATGAACTGAGACACTCCCAATGCCCTATAAGAGAACTCATCTATCACAACTCAAGAAAATCAATTCTCTCTTATTTCTTCGATCATTCTGTTGAGCTATGACTCGAGCACATGAGTAGAAGATGAAAGTGATAGAGATGAGGATGTTAAGGTGGATGTATGAACATACGAGGATAAACAAAATAAAGAATGAGATCATTAAAAAGGAAGTCAGAGTTATATCTATTTTAAAAAAACTTCAAGAGACACATTTAAGATGATACAAATATGCACTTAGATGACTAATAAATGTCTCAGTTAGGCGACATAAAATTATGATAAATAGGCACATTAAATGAAGGAGTGGAAGACCAAAAAAATACTTGGTTGACAATAATAAAATAATATAAAATTTATTTAAATATAGATGATAATTTAATAGGAGATAGAGTACAATGACGTAGAAAAATTCATATAGCCGACTCCACCTAATGGGGGTAAGACTTGGTTATTGTTGTTGTTCTTCAATCATTCTGTTACGCCATTTCCTTGCAACTACTGTGTTATGACCCTAGTAAGCCAAGACAGTGGAAGCTTATTAAAATTCTCCTTCGTTGAAGGTGAAGAAGTCTCTTACAACATTTAAGCACAGACAAAAAGAAATATAAAATATCAAAGTTAAAGCATGAGTGTTTTTGAATGAGGAAGACCAGGGTTCTATTTATAGCTTGCTGTTCGAATTCGTCCATTGGCTGACATGACATCTTCGAGCACCTGGAGTGGGTACGGATGCCCCAGCGGTGCACTTTATTTGCTTGCATTGACTCTTCAACTGCGCGATGATAAGTCTCTATCAGTACTCAGACGCTTGCACTGCTCTGGGCGCTTGGACTATTATTGATGTGGACCCAAACTTTATTCGTAGCAACGTCTCAAAGAAGAGATGCCAGTTCGAAATCAGGCTAGTCTGGGCACCTGGAGTCCGGGCGCCTGACTTGGTCCAAGCGCCTAGACAAAGTCAACACAAAGTTGAATTTGTCTGATTGCTGCTCCGGTCGCTTGTGTGATTCTCTGCAAAGTTGAGCACACCCGAACCCAACTCCGACCTTCTCCTCAAGCAGACTTCCTCTCCAACTTCTCGTCCCTTGGAAGCACCGCGCGTATCCTTCTTGCTCCACTGGTATACTCTTCCACAGCTTCTCGTCTCTCGGATGCACTAAACCAGTCAACTTGCTTCCCATACCATCCTTCTATAAGTACCCCGTGATAGTTTCAATGTAGTCAACCAAGTTAAGTTAGGTTCCGTGTATTTGATCCTTGTGTCCAAGTGTGCAGGAACTTAGCAACATAACAAGTCAAGCGGAAGACGCAGCTAGCGAGAATGATGACACGGGAAAGGAGCTGATGGGCTCGGTGCATCCGAAGGACGAAATGCTACGGAAGAGTACATCGGTGGATGAGAAGTACGTGCGCAGCATTTGAGGGACGAGAAGCGGGGGAGGAAGCCTGCTCGTGGAGAAGGTCAGAGTTGGGTTCAGGTGAACTCAACTCCGATTAGTTGGAGAATCACCCACGTAAAGAGATCAACTATTGAGCTGACTTTTCCTTGTAAAAAGCGTCTTCCAAGGCTTGGAAGATGCCTTTGATGAACAGTGCAAAGACGCCTTCTATAGGTTGGAACGCGCCTTCTAGTGACCATTGGCAAAGATAGAGTTTTATCTTTGATGGATAAAACTTTTCTGATGGAAGACACCTTGGATCATCTTGGAGACGCCTTTCAGTCTCGGATAGAGTTTTGCAAGGATAATAAAAAACCCCTAGAGTTAGAAATAATGAACAACTTGAACTCTTGTATAATAACTACTGTCAAATCTCACCATAATTGGACAAATGTTACCTCCATATATATGTTAATGTAAATTGGTTCATTAAAGGATATTATTGTTAATAAATTTGAGAGCAATTCCTAATAGGTATGGAATGTTTTGTATATATTATCATTGGTGGACGAATTCTTCCCTGATTTATTTTCCTTACAAACAGTGAAGGACCATCTCAGAAAGGCTTATGTCAGTTTGACCTTTTACTATCAATAAATCGACAAATGCTTCTATGTCTAATCCTAATCCAGTCGATCCGTGTAGACAGTCATATTCATAGCATAAAAGTATAAGTAAGGTATAGATTCATCTTTCTGTACTCGCCCAAGCTTCACGGTGCTCGGCCCTTAAAAAACAATGTATACAGAATTAAATTCAAGCTATTAATTGTAATTTATATTAAAGGAAGTAAGCGAAAGAATGAAATACAAAGGAAATTAAAATTTTGGAATGTAAAAATAGAAAGAGAAATATAAAGGGAAAGAAATACATTTAAAATTGCAAGATTTCATCGTTGTATTTCATGACATGATTAATTAATTATATAGAAAAATATTTATAATAACAATAATGTAAAATTATGTTACTAAATAAAGATTATATATATATATATATTTTTCGTAATGTGCTGTTTATTACATGGCGACAGTAGAGAACAAATGTAATTAAACAGGGAATTTTTTTATGTATTTATAAACTGGAGCTGTCTTTAATTTTGATTTTGAAATTTAAACGATCTTATGAAATGACTCAATGCTCCCTACACAGACATGGATACGTACGTGAAACCGCGATCGTTTCGCAAGGAAAGTAGGGGCAAATTGGTCTTTTCACATATGGATTTCCTCTTTGTCCCCTTCCCAGTTCCCAACCCCGCTTTCAAATTTGATCCGCCTCGACATTAATGACTTTGGAATCTTCCCCGGCGTTTCCCAACTCTGCGCCGGATTCCCCGAGTTCCCCCCTCGTCGGACGGAGGCCCCTGCACTTTCCGGTGTTGACCTGCGAAGGCGACGCGCTTTCTTTCTCTCTCTGCCTGTGTCCTTATCCCTTGGGGAGCGATGGACGACGAGATGGAGGAGGTCGTCCCGGAGCTGGAGGTTTTCACCCGCTTCGAGGTTGATCTCGATTACGAGTTCGACGCACCGAAGTTCTTCGATCTCAGCAGGGTGGAGACGCCGGCGGAGGCTCGGGCGGTGGAGCTCTGGTTTGAAACCGCCGGGAGCTACCCTCCCTCTCGTACGTGTCTTTCTTCGGATGCTCGAAACCCTAGTAGTTTTTATCAGACCTCGTTTATTTTAATACCTTGGCTAGATCTGGTGTGATGCTTCTCGATTATGTCGTCTCGTTTGGGTAACCATTGATGTGAGCGTTACTGATATGTTCTTTCCTGGTGTAAATTCTTGGAATAGTCAGTGTGTTTTGTTTCACGATAAGGGGATGCTGCTTGCAAGTTTCAGGTTGAAATATCTTGCGTCAGATAACTGGGTTAAAAAAGGAATAAAAGTGGGTCAACTTTCAGATAGGCCAGCGACACATTTGAATCGTGAAATCGGTTCTTTGAACTTTAACATATTCACCTGCTGTAACAGTAAATTGTATAATCTCATTTGTATGCTGTTCTTCATCAGCTAACTTTTTCTTCCAATATAATTCATAAGCCCAATACTTTGTGTTTGATTGTGGAATGTTTTTTTAAGGTCTTCCAGCTGTTCCATTCTTGTCCTCCTCCCCACCCACCCACTTCCCATCATTTTAAGGTTACCAGAGCTTATTATTGTTAATTGGAAATCAAGACTCTCATGTTACTTGATCAGTATAATTGTATTTTTTTTGGTATTTATTAGTTATCTACAATAATTGTTTACTTGTTTTGTTGAGATCAAGCCGCTTTCTCTGGTATCCATCTAAAGCAGCTAAATGAGGAACTCTATTTGGATTGATCCAGTATCAGGATTATATAGATTAAACATTATTGACTTTGATTACAGTAATTTAGCAAATATATTTTCTATTTGTTGTATGGAAAGTTTTGTTTTTTTTTGTAATTCCTATGTAACATAGACTATCATGGATTCTTGTCTTTAGAAATAGCAGACATATATATGACTTATTGGACAAGAACAAATTGAAGATGTAAACTAGCTTGATAGCCTGTTGGCTCTACCGCTATAAAAGCCTACTTTTTGGTATTCACTTTCATTTTTTCTTAGAACAACCAATGTTGCGAAAAGCGCTAGGCGCCAGTCACGCGCTCGACTGACATCTAGTGCCTAGGCGCTTGACTGGCGTCTAGTGCGTAGGCGCTCTAGTACTTTTAAATAGACATATCAAAATGAACATCAAATTGACACAATGCCAAGTAATAGAAAACAGTGAATACCATAATGAATATCAAGTAAGTAATATTAAAATGAATAAACGGGTTGAACAGACCAAATATTTTTATTTAAAACAAAAAAATTACCTAGATCGAACAAACCGGTTGCCTAGACCGAATAGGCCGCCTATTCGGCGCCTAGGACCGCACATAAATAATACCGCATACTTTGGCCGAATAGATGGTTTTCGGTTCGGCTAAGGGCCGCCTAGCACCTAGGTGGTCGCTTAGGCCGAAATCTGCAACACTGAGAACAACTAATTACAATATTTAAGCTTCTCTATGTCTAATTTGATGTCTGAGTTTAAAAAAAATGAAAGTTGTTCCAAAACCCAGGCATCGTGTTTTACCCTTAAGTGAAGGAACAAAACATGGTTTCTTATATTTCCTTTAAGGTGGCGTTTGGTACACGGGTATGGAAATGGGGAATAAGATTCACTTCCAAACCTTGTGTTTGGTTGATGGGAATGAGAATTAAGATTTTGAAATAAAACTAAAAAACTTGGGTATTGATGAAACTCACCTCCTCCCTTGGGTTTCACCATATACAAAAACTTGGATATTATCTAAATTATTTTGGATGAAAAATACCCCTAATATATTTGTTTAATTTCTCTTTCATATCACTTTATCTCTCATCATACTTTCTCTCTTCTCATTCTCTCTCATCACACTTTCTCTATCTTTTTTCTCTCATCACACATTCGCTCCCATCACACACTCTCTCTCCTCTTTTTCTCTCATAACATTTTCTCTCTCTTTATTATCTCTCATCACACTTTCTCTCTCCTCATCATCTCTCATCATGCTTTCACCCTCATCATACTTTCTCTCTCCTCAATCTCTCCCATCACACTCTCTCCCCTCATTTTTTCTCATCACACTTTCTCTCTTATTATACTTTCTCTTTCTTTAATCTCTCCCATCACACACTCTTTCCTCATTTTCTCTTATCACATTTTCCCTCTCTTCACTCTCTCCCATCATATTTTCTCTCTCATCACACTTTCTCTCTCCTTATTCTCTCTCATCACACTTTATCTCTCCATCACACACATTCTCTCCTCATTTTCTCTCATCACACTTTCGCTCTCTTCATTCTCTCCCATAACACTTTCTCTCTCATTCTCTTTCATCACATGTTCTCTATCTTTTTCTCCTCTCATATTTTTCTCTCACATTCAACTTTTACTCACATCTAATTTTTTCTCTTATTTTCCTCTAAGGGTAAAAAAAGGAAATTTTGGTTCATTCCGATAGAAAATATTCAACTAACCAAACTTTGTTTTTAAGAGTGATATCCATGCTCATACCCATTCCTATTCTACAATACTATCATTCCCATTTTCATTCCGATTCCTAGGAAAGAACCAAACACCCCCTAAGTCTTATTGCATGTGTAATGAAGAAGAAAACTATATCAGATGAAGACTAAAAGCAAGTGATGATATTGAACAAATTGGTCTTTGTGATTTCCTCTTGATCACACTTAAATGGGTGAAAGGATTTTATTTTATTTTTTATGCTATCCATTCAGTATGTTATGTTTTCTTTATATCTATTGGTTGGTATTTAAGACATATGAATATCTAACTTCTATATTTTCTCTTCAGCTCTGATATCAAAGTTAATTTTTGAGAAAGATACCCAAGTAGAAAATATTAGTACCACTTCTAATCTTGAAGATCTGGAAATGAAAATCCTTCACACAGATACTTTTGTTGCTGAGGTTTCCATGGTTTCTGACATTGATAGAGGTACATACTTCGTAGATACTTACAACTAATGTTTCTTTCTAATGGCTATTTCTTGATCATATTATTCTGCAAATTTTGTTACGTAATTTCTCTAAACAGGAATTTTGATTTACAGCAGAGGACATATGCTATATAACTATTGATTTATGTTTCTGGACTAACTGTAATCTATGTATTTGAATTCACAACTGAATAGTACTGAATTTTACTGAGAAACTAAACTATATATATTGGTATGTAGGAAGATAGTGTAGTAGAAAAATAGCATAATAATTGGTCTAATGATGACTAAATGGGTACACTTTAATTTCTATGTTAATGAAACTTGAGTATAAGCATCAATGGATTTTGATCTAGGCATTCAACGCCTCTTGTTTTAAAAGCTTTTACATGTGACCGATGGAGATGTCAGGTTCTTTTATTGATGTTTATGATGCTTAACACTGAACTGGAATAAAGTGGGAGAGGTAGGGGCGGTAACTAGATGAAAAGTTAAGTATGTGACTAGTAATAATAGGTAACTATTGTTATTCTGCATGAGCTTCTTTAGGCCTTGTTTATTTTAAAAGAAAATATTATATAAATATTTTACATTAATTTTTTAACACATTTAGATTTATTAGAGGTAAATAATGCAATAAATATCATTTTTTTCCTTTCTAATTTTTAATGGTTCTTTTTAAGAAACTACATAAATGAATATAAACAATTTTCATGAACCAAACAAGACTTAGTGTCCCTTTTCTTCATTTTTATTTCTTTAGGAAATATATATAATACATGCACACATATATATATTTCCAGTGATCAATATTATTAGTTTATTATGGGTTTTAATATTTAGAAACGACATGTTTGAACCTAGGGTCCTTGATAGCATATATTTCTTGACACTTTATCATCTTCAATGCATTGCAAACTTTAAGTATGGTTAAAATATCCTAATTTTGCAACTTTAGATCTCCATGGACATATAATAGTTTTTAATGTTTTATAGGCTTACTTTTATTTCAACAGATTGTTTGAACTAGGCTTGTGGCCATATGTTTATTTTGTGTTGGGACAATGGTTCCTCCCTTGTTATATTTAATCGCGGTATTTTAATAACTTGGCAATTTGTCTTAAGGTATGTGTGCATATACTTGCATGAAGAATGTAGGATATCTTGCGAATATGAGTTTAAAGTGACCAAGATTGGAAAATGGACTTCATGTATTGAGTGTGGAGACTTGAGGAACTTCTAACTCGTGTTGATCATCAAGCTTGTAGAAGATCCTAAAAATTAATGTATTGTATTGATCAATATTATATTCTTTGATTTTATTTTGGCATAGATTGACTATATTGATATGATTTTGTTTCTAAATAGTGTTTTTTATTTAGAGATTTTCAGCTTGAGCCCTAGAGGATGTTTGCTAAGTTGTTTTGAGGTATAATGTTGACCATCAATTGTTAAAGGGAAAACCAAACTGATTTTCTTGGAACCCCCTTGTTTGTTCTAGTCTATTGAACTAAGTTGTGTCGACCAAGTTGTGAAGTTGGTCACTAAAAAAACATTTTGTGACCACTTGTGTCGACTAAGGTGAAAGTGTATTAACCAAGTTGATACAAATTCTAATGATGAGGGGTTGATATAAATCTAAAGTTTATCGATACAAGTGTCTGGATAGAGCTATTAAGGCTATCTTTAAAGGTTTTCTTTTGTGAAGCTTTTGACAATAGAGTCACATGCAAACATCTCTATTGATCCCTTCATTATTCTTAAGTGTCAAAGGGAATATCAAGAGTCTTTGGAAGTAAATGATTTCACTTTAATCTTGAAGGTTTCTTGTGTGATACTATTCTCACTTGGGGTAAGATCATTATCTATTAGGTGTGGTTGAAGTTTTGGGAGTATGGTTATTGTAGAGGGCATCTAGAAGCATCTGCATTGTACTAAATTATAGTCGTTCATTAGAGGGGCTTGTAGCAATGATAGGAGCTCGTATAGGAGGACTGAGGTAGGTCGTAGGATGTGAATGATGCTTTGATATCTTGATCACACACGCACACTTGAATTTAACAATTGCATTTGAGATGTGTTGATTGTAAGAAATTGAAACTGTTGCCTATTCATTGCCCTCTCCCAACATTTTATTATGAAAATTTGTTTGATCAAATGTTACTAGTGTCAAAGCTTTTGTGATGTACTTGAACCATTTTCATAGCTGCTAATGTGCTGTGTTTGTCTTTTTCTTGTTAATGCAATTTATTGCCTGAAGAAAAAAAATTGTGATTCAAATGGGTCTCCTCTTTGTTCATGAAAAAGTGAATGCCAGTAGGGATGGTTGGGTCAGCTTGTAAAATCAAGTTTTTTTGGAATCAAATGGTATTATTTGTTATGATCATGGTACCCTTTAATGAATGTGCCTCCTACTGAGATGGACAAAATTTGGAATTTGTTGCCAGGCCTTGTAGCCTTTAACCATTTTACAAATAAAATAAATGGTCAGTGTTTATAGCGGTTATCTGTTGGGCACTTTTAGGAAGTTTCAAAATAATGAAAACAATCAATTTCTATGCAGGTTGGAGTTCTTAGTGATAAATTTGCTTGGGCTTCTATTTCACTCATTCATTTTTTTTTCTTGTTTTTTTTAATTTGTTGGATCTCATTATACTTATGAAGTGTTTAATTGTTTCCTGCATAGGATGTGCATATGACAGTTATGTGGTGCAAGGTATATCAGAGATTGATCATAAAACTGCCCTTAAGAACCCTTTGTCAAAAATATCAACTTTGATGAAGCCTACTGCAAGTCAGTTGGCCAAACAAAATCAGCCTCATGAATTGAAGTCAATGAGCCGGTATGCACTCTATTGAAGTTCATGTGTTAATTTGCTTCCTTTTTTTTTCCCCACCAAAGAGCAACCAAAAAAATGAGACTGAGATTCCTGAACCAGAACACTATAAACTAATAGTCTTATTTTTTTTCCTTGCTGTTGTCAGGACAGTTGTTGATGGAAGATTATTATCTCACATTTATTTCTTTTTCAGATTCCGATATCAATTAGAATGTAAAAAGGAAAAAGGCTTCATAGACGTGAATGATTATACTCATCAAGCGCCTAAAAGACAGAGATTGGAGAAAGGTCATTGCTACAAGGTGCAAAATAAAATTTATGTTACAATCAATTCTCCATTAGTATACTTTCAATTAATTTAGCGATATGAAATAATAATGAAAACTCATCAAATAGTTTTTGTACTTTCTCGGCTTAATAGTACTTGACTGTTTTTCATTGTGCATAAATAAATGGCATGGAAGTGTTTATGACATTGGTCTTTATTTGTTTCTGACTTTCTATATCCAAGTAGAAGTGTATGTTCTTTAAAAACAAAGTGCCATAGCGATATTTGGCACTTATTTTTATCCCTGAAACTATAGCTCCCGATATTAGACATGGAAACTAGAGCTAACAATATTAGACGCCAAAATTAGAATTGAAAATATTAGACATGACTCAATAACACGACCTAACTCAGCTTGAAACATGATTAATATTTACAAAATATGTAAGTGACATAACACAACCTCTTTTAAAAATATCAATAACTTTTATGTCATATAATTAAATTTTTAGACTTACACCTTGTATAATTATTTTTTAAAAAATATAGTTATTTTAATATTTTTCTTATAGTTTTTTGTTGACTCAAATGACATAACCTATTTATGACATGGTTGACATGACCTGACCAAATTTTCCACCCCTACTCAAAATGTTCGAAACATCTTCTAGAAAATATATTTAAAAGATAACCCCTCTAGATAAGAAGAAAAGGGCTCATGTGGTTGCTCCAATCTCTTGTTATCTTGTGAACTAGTGCACACCAACTTTGAGTGTCAGGTGAAATTCTTGTTTGGCACTTGAATAATTATTTATTTGCATGAACTCATGCAAAAAGTAATAACAATGTAGAATAAATTGTTTACAATGTAGAATTAATGCATCAAATGAAGGAGAATAGTGTTCATAATCGATAAGATAAATCAGAAAAAATGAGAAAAACAAATAAAATTATTCAATGAAGGAGATTAGTGACGTGTTTAAAAATGTTGAAAACGCAAGTGTTAAAAAAATAGATTAATACTTTAGCATAATATATCAATAATGTTGGGTTTAATAACTTTGTACTATATTCGACACAATCATGTTATTATGTGGTGCATCGAATGAAAGATGACTTTGCTATGACATGTCTTATATGTGTCATGATTGATTTCACCCTCATTATCATTTGAAATATGATGTCATAAGACTTTTGTCAATTATGTGTTGGGTCTACCTTGGCTGTTGCCAACTTTGTGCATCCATGTGACAAATCCTTCTTCTATGTTATTGTTGACTTTCACATTCCTTAAAAGTTGAAATTGATGGAAAATGGTCCAACCAAACAGGATCCCAGTTATGTTTGACCATGGCTACTGAGTCTATCTATCATGCTCTTGTTATCTGTTGTTGTAGCCTTTGTTCAGAAATATGTCAACTGCTGCAGTATGCTTTCCTAGGGAGACCAACTTTGTCTTGTTGCACTGCTTGTGTGGAAGTAGATTTTAGAGAGTAACCTTTAACAATTAACTTTTGAGTGAAGTTTTTTCTACTATGTGCAGGTAACTGGTGTGAAGCAACAAGTTAACTTGTTCCACAAGGTCCCAGAAAAGGTAAATTCTTTAACTTAAAAGACTCCAAAGACATGTTAGTGCCTTCTTGAGACACTTTTTGAGTTAAAATTGTCATAATATCTTTGTTTCATTATTTGTAAATTCATATTAAGTTTCTGTTTAATTTTCTATAGAACAATTTTGCATTAGCAGAACAGGTTGCAAATTTTTTGAAGACTAACTGGACAACAGATGTAACTCTGATATACAGCTACCTTTCCCTCATTCTACTACCCTTTTTGCTTGTTTGACACTGGAGTACAGTCTGCTTATTAGCTGGTTGCAATTTGCAGATTCTTGAAGTTCACATTAGGTATAAGCTATTCCAAAATTTGTTACA
>JBBMJZ010010239.1:0-11421 GCA_037833815.1 Zingiber zerumbet | reverse complement strand
AGGAGGCAACCGGTAGTGGACAAGTGGTCAGGTTGCTGGACACCGAGCGAGGGTGTCCACCACTGCCGGTGGTGGGCAAGTGGTTGGGTTGCTGGACTCCGAGCGAAGGTGCCCACTGAGCGGCTTCCGGCCGTCCGCTCCGAACTAAACTATAATCTGATGGGAACAATAAACCTAATAAAGGATCGCAACTAATTGTGGCCGAATCATGACCATACATATGAGTGATTTATCCCCTAAAATGAAAAATAAAAAATAAAAAAAAATCTAAGAGATCATGCCTCACGGGATTCTAACATTAATTTAAAAAAATTAACTGAAAATTATTTTTTTAAGATGTGCATGGGTAAATCCTTAGAATAACATTCCTCGTGCATTGCATGGGTGCGTGGAGGTTGCACATTTCTCACTGTTGGAATAAGATACGTGAATCTCTAACTTTATTTCAAAGTAACAATTGATACGAAGATAAATAATCCAAAAGACACACGTAAATTGCTTAATTACGTCAAGGTAGGCCCTTCAGTTTTTACAAACAAACCCTTAATTTTCACTACTGCAGACGGACACGAGCGAGGTCCTCTCTGCAGGGCACCACCTCAGCGCCGCCGCTCACTCCATGCACTCCCTGCTCCATCGAAGCCTCCATCTTCTCGTCGAAGGTCACTGCCGTGTCCTTCCTGAAAATCAAGTAGATCAAAGAGATCACGTAAAACACCATTGCAGGGAAGACCACGACCCCAATTAAGACCGTCACAGGCTTTGGGAGGCTGCTGTGGATAATCCAAGTCACGAAGCTCGTGCTCAAGTAGTAGATATTGATTCCAATCACGCCCAAGCCGAGGACCCATGAGACCACAATTATCTAACATTAACTGAGCAGTTAGCAATTAATGGAAACATGGTGGGCTTAATTGCGAGAAAGAAAAAAAAAACAATGGTGTGAGCTCACGTAGATGGAGTTCTTATGAGGCCCCATCTTGGTGCTACTGCTGCTGAACTTGAGGAGAGGGACAAGGGCGAAGGGCAGCTCGAAGGAGAGAATCATCTACCAAGGTAGAGGAGCAAATATTAATATCTTCTAATTTCTAAGGATAAGATGTAATATTCTGTACCGATGCTATGATTATGAGCCTCCCTGATCCCGCTGTTCCTCCAATAATGGCTACAATAAGGCTGGGACAGATCGCGATGCATCGAGTCACAAGGTTTCGCAACCATATTCTCATTTTGATATCCAGAAAACCCTAAGCAAGTAGTAGATATAATGAATTTAAGAACAAAATGATTAGTAATATGTCGTCATTACCTGCATGATATATTGGCCAGCATACGTGCCTGTGATCGCAGAGCTTTGGCCGGAGGCCAATAAAGAGATTCCATAGATAATGGAGCTTGATTTGCCTAATACATTCTGTGAAAATGCATGACAAGCAACGTTTAGGATTAAAATTCACTGCAGTATTTATGCAGGGCTTAGTCACAGACCTTGAGCAAGAAAGACGCAGAGTTCAAGGTCAAATCGCTACATCTATCAGAGTCTTCAGCAGAGAGATCAGTAGTAGCGCACACGGCTCCGGAGACTGAGACCACTGCGATGTTTATGAGCAACGCCACGAACAATGCAAAACCACTCTCCAGCAAGAAATATCTACAGGCATCCTAAAATAAAAAAAAAAAAAGAAAAACAAATCAGAGACAGAAATGTGTTGCTTGATCAAACAGATTTGATTACGTTGATTCCTTTGGCGGAAGGTGGCGTCTTCCTTGACAGCACCAGTGCTGAATGCAGAAACAAGTTGTGCCTGCAAAGGTCAGCGTAGCGTGAGGATTATAAACTGTGAGGTGCAAGTGTTTGGTTGAGTTTGTTTGCTTACGGCATTACAAGCGCGCCCAGGAGAGAAATGGCGTCTCCGGTGGCGCTATTGCCCTGCAGTCTTGGGACAAACAGACCCTTCATCACCTCTGCTGCAGGGGGTTTCACGTAGCTCACCTCCCCGAAGTAACAAGCAGCCATCAGAAACACTAAAACTGATATCAACAGCTCAAGCTTTCTGATCTACAGGAAATTGTAATTACAGTAATCAATAATGAGGCAAAGTCAATTCAAATTGCTATTAAATTTTTTATCAAGATAAATTCAAATCTTTAATTTAAATCCGCCTACACCACTAAAATTAGTCAAGATTAATATAATATAATAAAAGTCAACTAAGGATAAAAATAAACAAATGATGATAATGTTAAGAGTGACTAAGATTTTAAATTGCCTTGCATCATTAGAAGTGAGCATGTTTTTTATTTTTTCTGCCCGGCCCGGTGCAGTGGATCCGATTATCAAAAAATACCTATTCAGTAACTGTTGACCAAAGAGGGACATTTACTGAATATTTAAAGATCGAGAGGTACAACAACTATAATATATATATATATATATATATATATTAAAAATTAGTCAACTAGATGAGCAAAATGAAAATTTCTCTGCTATCTTCTTTATATATATATATTAAAAATTAGTCAACTAGATGAGCAAAATGAAAACTTCTCTGCTATCTTCTTTAAATTACTCACGCTCATGCATGTCCTTCTTAAAAAGAGTACAAGAGAAGAGGAAATACAGTACAGTACGGCCATCATAATTTCTATGTGGCTAAACTTAGATTTAATCTCATATTTAAATATTAAAGTATCAGGATAATGATTCAAGCTTACCCCATATCGCTGTAATCCAAGCAATATCAAGGTGCTCAGCCCTGTCAAAAGCACTCCTGCCCAAACTGGAACATGGAATAAAATGTTGAGAGCAAAGGCTGTTCCTATCACTGCACATCAAAACAATACATAAGTAAATAAATTTAGAATAAATGCACATAACCTTGAGATCCCAACACAACACCTTCAGGTATATCAGCAGCAATCACAGCCAGCTCAGCCACTAGCCAGAGGCAGTACTTCACAAATATAGGATACTCTATTTTGCATAGTTCAGCCAGGTGTTTCCCTTCGTTTATTGATCATATTAATCCATAGATTTTGTGAAAAAAAGGAAGGTTATAAGTGCTAAGTATACCTGTAGTCACCCCCAGATTTGCTGATAATGATTGGATAATGAGTGCAAAGATCAAACCAATTAGTATCACCCACAAGAGCTCGTATCTATGATTTGCTCCAGCTTGCAAGTCAGTTTCCACTGTCTCAAAACAAAGCAAATCAGTTTACACATTTCATAGACAAATACAACAAAGTTTAAAGAATGAGAAAGATATTACAGTTTCCAGGATCAAGGTAGGCCAAGGAGACAAGGAAACCAGGGCCAACATGAGCAAGGAATCTTTTCCACCCTGGTGCCTGCCATTTTTCACAATCTTCTCTGAGTCAAGTAACTAAACAGAAGAAGAAAAAGAAGGAGAAGAAGCAAATAGTGAGGAACCTGGTGCTGGGGTTCTTCTTGGCTCACTGGGCTCTCCATTCCTTTCTTTGCTTTCTTGGTGATTGCAGTGTCCCTAGAGCTCTTCACGGCCTGCTTTTATAATCCTTGGTGGCTTAAAATAGTATAATCTCAGTTTCTTGGTGGATTAAAGTAAATATAATCTCAGTTTCCATTGCACTCCAGACTAAAATAATGACAGATATGTATCACTGTCAGTGGTTGGAAAATCTATGCAGGGGGAGATTTAAAACTTCAATCTAGCGTACCATGAAAGGTAGTTGGTGTGGATTGACCTGCCATATCCAACAAGATTAATATGCAAACAAGTGCACCAACTGGCCTAAGATTTTACTGCAAAGAAGGGGAAACTCATGCATCGTTCTTGATTGACTAAAAAAACAAAAACAAACAAACAAGTTTTGGTGTTACAAATTTGATAAATGTATTGTCATTAACACCTTGATTTAACTCCTTTGGAAGTTTCATAAGCTAAGACACTGAATCAATAAGCCAACTACTATTATTCCACACAGACTTAGTTGAAGTAGACTTTGAACTCCATGATCATTTCTCATTTTGGTTCCCTCTTATTTTCATCACCATCTTGTGTCTGTTGGAGCAATCTGTGTTGTAGTTTGGGCTCGCCAAGGGACGGTACTCAGGCAAGAGGCGACCGGACTTGAAGCGGATTCCACAGGCGTTGCAAAGAGTTTGCACTCCTTCAGGTCCTCTTCTCCATTGCGGGGTGTCATTAGTCCCACAGTGAGAGCATATCTTGTTATCCTTTGCAGTTGCTATTGCGATAGGATGCCATAGTGTTGGAGGTCGCAAAGACCATGTCCGCCTTCCAAACCTCTTGGTCCTCGGCTTCTTGGGCAACTTCCTCCGTTGAAACATAATCTCTGAATTAGATTCAAAACCACAAGTAGTATCATCTTCGGGTATTCTCTCCCACAACCATGAATCATCAAAGATGTTGTAAGGAAGCATCAAGACGGGATCATTGGGAATTGCCTCTTCGACGGAAAGACCAGGGATGTCATCGAGCTCAGAGAAAAGATTTTCAGCAAACGGTTGCATTGGCAAAGAGATTGAGAGCTTAATTTGGTGTTGCAGATGTGTGTCTATATATTTTTACCATGCTTGAGATATGGCCATACCAGTCCTTGCAAATATGGCAGTTAACTAATATAAAAATACATGAAAACAGAAGCAAATAAATGAAAGCATGATGACAGCCGTGTTTCTGAAAGGTTACTGAGAAATAACTTTAAACCTTGCCTTCTACTTGCTAATTACTCCATTATGCCCTTCTCGATAATATTCTCACTGTGGAACAAAGGATATCATCTCTTAAAAAGAAGACACTTGTACGCTAACGTTTTCGAAATCGAATCGGATAGACCAATTAAGCTGAGAGCCGGAAGGCGACAATCTCTAATACGATTGCCGCCGCAATGATTCAGTTTGTGGTGGTTATTTACTAGCTACAAAAGCTTCATGTTGTTTTATCCTTTGAGGAGTTGAAGTCTCTTCATGGCAGTTTTAAGTCGCATGCTTAAGGAAGGAATTTAGTGCAGGCATACACAAATAAGGCAGGAGAAAGGAAGTAGGAAAGGCATAAGGTAGGAAAATTATAGAAGATAGTAAATTTCCTTCCATGTTTCACCTAACTTACAATTGCAGGGGAAATTTACAGAAATTAAATAGTTTAAATTATGTAGAGTTAACATTGAATGCATTTGAAAGGCCGGTTTCAATAAGATGACAGAATAGTTAAGTTGACTGAACATGAATTTTCACGTGTAAGAGTCTTAATTAGTTTCCTAAGTCTGTCAATACAATATCAATAATGATTAATATGATACAAAATTGTGATGGGATAGAGGAAGAGGTGCCATTGTTGAGGATGACAAACTTAGCCTTTCATTTTTATTTGTGCTTAACACGAGAGACAATCAGTGTTGTAAATGGCGGTAGGCGGTATGTGGTGGCTAGGCAGTATGCGGTGGCTAGACCATTAGTACCACCTACCGTCTCGATTGCCTAGGTAGTGCCTAGGTGGTTGATTTTTTTTATACTATTTTTTATACATAATATTATAAATAGTCATCATTCTTTATATATTATATGTAATGAAATGATGTTTATTCATAAATAAGCTTCATACAATACAATAAATTTATATAAAATACAAATAAATATATAAATGCAACTAACAACATAATTAATAAAGATTTATCACCATATTAATACTAAAAAGTAATATCATTACTTTTACCAAAAGCCCAAGTTTAAAATTCAAAGTTTCAATCCAACATGCGCGGATGTCCACTTATCAATAGGCTCGAGGTGCTTCGACTTCTTTTTAGAAGAATCTCCCTCCACTTGACAATTATAATCCTCTACATCAACACCTATATTTACTTCTGTCATCTCTTCTTTTAGTTCTTCCACCCTTTCTTACTTTTTATTCTTGCTATTTTCAAGATAAGCTCTTACTCTTTTTTTTTTGTCTTCGTCGGATGCTTTAGGACATGCTTCAACTTGTCCTACAATACCCGCAATATGATATGTCATCCGATAAACTCCTCCCTTAATAAGCCTCTTACACAATTTGCATATGATCCAATCTCTTTTTTCTTTGCAATACAACACTCCATAATCCCAAACAATATCACTAGACTTTCACTTCAATTCCACGTCCGGTTGTTTCTCATTCTCCGTTATTAATCTTCAATAATTAAATAAGAGATCAAAAACTAGAAAATAAACTTACTAGAAATATATAAAAGCTAACCTAGTATGTTGGTGGCTGAGGCAGGCGGTGGTTGCGCCGGCAGCGGCTGTGGCAGGGGTGGGGATGGTTCAAAGCAGACGAAGGTGGCTCAAGTGTGTTGTGGGTGACTTGGTTGGTTGGCGAAGTTATTTATGTTTTGGAAGGGAGCAAAAGTGTATTAATATATCTAGGGTTTTTTATTTTTTTTTACTTTGACCACCTCACCTACTTCCTTGACCGCCTCACCCGCCGCCTCGCCTCATCTTTGACTGCCTAAAGTACCGTCTATGGCAAAGGCGGTGCGGTTGATGTCCACCTTCCTCCTAGGCGGTCGCCATTTAAAATACTGGAGACAATTAGTTCTTAATTGTAGAAGGATGAGTTTAAGTACACTCACCATTTTTTTTTTCCTCCTTCCATTTTAAATTCACTTTTCTTTTCATTGTCTCCTCTCATACTTTGCAATATTTCTCCTCAAAAGAAGTAATTATGATTTCAATCAATTCACCTTCTACTCTACTTCTTCCTACACTACTTCATGGAAGTGAATTTCCACATCATTAGTCAGCCTTCTACATCTTTGCTAAAGTTAATATAGAGACATTTCTTCTATACCTTGGCAAAGGAAAGATGTATGTGGCTTCATCTTAGTGACACGAGATAGATGTTAACCTTAAAGAAAGACTCCATCTTCTCTTGAAATTAAAATATGATTAATCACACTTGTTTTATACATAATGATATAAAATTATCACATATAGGAGAATGATTAAACACATCTAAATCAGAATTCCAGCCTATAAATGATGCAATGACAGTTGCATCACAGAGGCCAAGTCATAGATAGGATCCATCATGTCACCTTCTTTGATCATCTCATCTTTAATGAGGAAACAATGTCATAATCATATTTTTTACATAATGCAAGCAATCATAGTAACTAGTCAATCCTGTCTCAGAAACAAAAATCTAGATACAACCAACTCGATCGAACTCTTCAAACCCGGAGCAAAATGAATGTGTTGACTTCATATCATTCTTCATTGTTCCAATATTCTCATGCAGGTCAATAGAATCATTAGAACTTTTGACCAAACGAACCCAAGTCGATGCATCTTCAATGATCCATCCTGAGTCTAAAACATTAGTTATTGGGTGAAAAATGATCTAGATCATGATTAGTTTGGCAAGTTTCTAATAAGAAATCTTGCAATAGCAATCAACCACTGGATAGTGGAGAAAAAGGCATTCAAAGATTCCCATCTGAAAGGCATTTTCTAAGGTTCTCTCATGCAGAATCTTTAAGAAGGTACACTAGACAACCACTCATATATAGGTGGTAATCAGCAGATGCTCTGAGCCTCTGATCTTGTAGTTCTTACTTTTTTTAAGTACCGTTGATCGACCATTCTTTTTCTGGAGTAAAAGAATAGTTTAATAAATCCAGTAAAAGTAATCAAACATGAACAAAGGAGTCTAAAATCTTTTAGCTTTTTTTTTAGTGGCAAATTAACCATAGTGATATTTCAGTTAGACATACTAATCTGAATATAAAAATCCTGCAATTCTAAACAATGAGACTAGAAATTTCACAATAATTTTTTGATTCACTCAGTCATATATAACAAGCGCCATCTCCTCAATCACATAAAGTGGGAACAAGGAAATGCCTCAAGCAGCAACCAATAAAATTCTTCCATTACAATAAACATGTATCAATTCAGTATGGAGGAACCTACTTATATATTATCCTATTATTCCTCATCAAAAGGACGGTTAGAATGGCATACACGAAGGAAGAAGATGCGCACCTCCAATGAGTGAAGCCCACACTGCCTGTGCCCTATAAAACCCAACTCTGAAGCCCCTCAATAATCATCACCACCTGAAATCTTCCAGGATTAGTAGAAGCTGAGTCATAATCTCAATGCAGAAGGTGAGTTTTAATGTTCCACTTATAGAATTTGTACTTGCTGCTTGTTGAGCAATTCATACTGGAATAGCGTTTAATCAATCGGCAAAAAAACTTCTGCACATGTAACTAACATTTCTTCAGAGCAAAAACTGAAGAATTCTTGTAGAATGAGTTGTTTCACTGAATTGAATTCTTGTTTTGGATGAAGATGGCCAATAATGGCATCGCCGCAAGTTACTATCACCAAGCTGCATTAGAACTAGGCCTGCCTCAGGAACCTACCAAATGCTTTGATGACGACGGCCGGCTCAAGAGAACTGGTAGTTTATAGGTTCTTCTAAACATCACTTTTCTCAAATTGTAGCTAAGTTTGAGTCTTCACAGGGACTGTTTGGACTGCAAGTGCACACATCATAACAGCGGTGATTGGCTCTGGCGTGCTCTCCTTGGCCTGGGCAATTGGTCAGCTTGGATGGGTTGCCGGTCCTGCCGTCATGTTACTCTTCTCGTTTGTTACCTTCTACACTTCTTCTCTCCTGGCTGACTGCTACCGCTCTGGCGATCCCATCTCTGGCAAACGTAACTACACTTACATGGATGCTGCACGAGCTAATCTCAGTAAGTCCAACACTGAATTCAGTCACAAAATATGAACATTTTGCATCCAAAACTCACTTGCAAGATTTCTTTGTTCTTCTCTGCGTTTAAACAAATAGATGGCTTCAAAGTCAAGGTCTGTGGCTACCTCCAGTATCTCAACATAGTTGGGGTCGCGATTGGATACACCATTGCTGCTTCCATTAGCATGGTGTAAGTAGAACAAATGTATATGCACTTCATCTGATAATCCATTGTCAAAATTGGATTTTTATGTCGGTTTTGATTATGGAACAGGGCAATCAAAAGGTCAAACTGTTTCCACAAAAATAGGGATGATAGCCCATGCCAAGCAGACAGCAATCCTTACATGATCTTCTTTGCCATCATCGAGATTCTCTTCTCTCAGATTCCAGATTTCGACCAGATTTGGTGGCTCTCCATCATCGCCGCTGCCATGTCCTTCACCTACTCTTCCATCGGCCTCAGTCTCGGCATCGTCCAAGTTATCAGTAAACACTTCATCAAACCATCAACTAGTTGAATTCAATACCTCAACTCAAGTTCCTGGACTAAAATTTGCTCTCTGGAATTGTCTTTCTGTCATCAGAAAATGGAGGCATCAGAGGTAGTCTCACTGGGATCAGCATCGGCACGATGAGCGAGATGGAAAAGGTATGGCGCACCCTTCAAGCCTTCGGGGACATCGCATTCGCCTACTCCTACTCCATTCTCCTCATTGAAATCCAGGTATTTCTCTAGACAAATGAAAGAACACAGTCTAGTTAATTTCAGTGTATAAACTCACTTCGGAATATCCCACAAACACCTTTAGGACACAATTAAAGCCCCGCCACCTTCGGAGGCGAAAGTGATGAAGAAAGCGACCCTCATCAGCGTGCTCACCACCACGCTCTTCTACATGCTCTGCGGATGCATGGGCTACGCCGCCTTCGGAGACACGGCGCCGGGGAACCTGCTCACCGGCTTTGGCTTCTACAACCCCTACTGGCTCCTGGACATCGCCAACGCCGCCATCGTCGTCCACCTCGTCGGCGCTTACCAGGTCTACTGCCAGCCGCTCTTCGCCTTCATCGAGAAATGGGCCGCTCGATCGTGGCCCAAGTCCCGGTTCATCACCGCCGAGATCGAGATCCCGATGCCGGGGGACCGATCGCCGTACAAGTTCAATATTTTTAGGACGACATGGCGTTCGGCGTTCGTGGTGGCTACGACGGTGGTGTCAATGCTTCTGCCCTTCTTCAACGACGTGGTGGGCCTGCTCGGCGCCGTCGGGTTCTGGCCGCTGACGGTGTACTTCCCTGTGGAGATGTACATCGTGCAGAAAAAAGTGGAGAGGTGGAGCACGAGGTGGGTGTGCCTCCAGATGCTGAGCCTCGCGTGCCTGGCCATCACCGTTGCCTCGGCCGCCGGCTCCATCGCCGGAGTGGTGACCGACCTCAAGGTGTACCGGCCTTTTAAGCCTAGTTAATGGGTTGGCCTATTTGTTGCTATTGTGTCACTAACAAAAATGTGTTCAAGTAAAATTCAAAATAATGACATTAATAATAATTCCGACTTCTAAGGTGGTCAGTCTGGTCCAAAAAATGTTCACTAGTCATTACAATAAATAAATCAGGAAATTCATATGGATCCACATGGATGGTTCAATATCATAAGTTTTTTAAATTTAAATATAATGTCTTCTGAGATTTAAATTTTCATTTGGTTGCCTGATAGCCCGTCCCATCTCGGATAAATACAGATTTTTTACTCAAAAAAAATTAGTTTTAATGGTGTTATTTTATTATATATTTTTATATAAAATAAAATAAAATTTAATTTAAAAAATTGACCGATCAATCGTAACAAAATCAAATTGAAAGGAGTGATAAAAGAAAAGTAAGCCAAATGCAAACATCCACAATTTAATCCCAACTACAATATTTTTCTCTAATTGAATTAAAAATTTAGGATGGTAGTGCATGCGAGGCCTCCGAAAGATCTAGGCATGGGACGTCCGATTGCACTCATATACTTGGCAATAACACCCCCATATATAATGGCTTTGGTTATATTGGGCGCCCACCGTGGACGTCCACCATGGACGCTTGAGTAAATGTAGGATGCCTTAAAGTGATTCAAGCACCCAACTACATCAATCCGTTCATGTTGAGCACCTTTTATACCGCACACCTTCTAAGTACCTAAAAAAAAAATGTTTGTTTTGAATTTTTTTTTTTATGTTTAATGTTATAACACAATTCTTAAACCAAAAAGCAAAATCATAAAACAAAAACAAAACTTGGGCGATGTAAAGTCACACACAAGCACCCATTGCGTGTCACCCAAAATATATAGAGAGAGACAAAAAAAAAGTTCTGCTATGTCGTTCACGTATATTCTATGCGCACATAAAATATTTTTTAGTTTGATTTTTTTTCGCTTAATATTATAACTCAATCCATAAATGTTGAAAGCAAAATCTTAAATGACATAACTACAAATTAAACAAAAATATCAAAAAAAAAAAAAAACTACGTGTCTCAGTCGCACAACGTGATGTTGGTGCAATATCCTCTGGGTCAAGATTGACCAAGTTGACTAAGTTTGAGTTGTCTCAAGCTTGAGTCTTGATATTTGGGTTTCGATGCTTGACAATACGTGGAAGATTGCAGGTACAATCGTCCGTTTGAA
>JBBMJZ010010231.1:0-11421 GCA_037833815.1 Zingiber zerumbet | reverse complement strand
ACAGGTGACTCAGGTGGTTATGATCCTTGATCGCACCGTTGGGTAATTCACTATAATTTTTCTCTTTGAAATCTTCGGAAAAAAGCAATTCGTATAATGCAATTAGAAGATAGTAACACACTACTGTCTTCTTGAATTAAAGCAATGCAAGCTAATAAAAATATATTGACAAAGAGTAAGAAGCGAAGCTTGTCGGCAATCCTCAATGTAGTAGCTTGTACGTTAAGATGATGCGCAGAATATCAGAAGCACGAACAGAGAGCTAATTCGGAACAAATTGAAAAAGTTACCTTGGCTCGGACCTGGAGCACCCCTTATATAAGTCTCGTTCGGTTGATCGAAAAATCGTTCGGTCGACTGATCCTTCCATCGGTCGACTGAACCCTTGCTTTCCTTCTTCGCTGAGATCCGATTTTCACACATTTATGAACATTAATTGATTGGTCGACCGATCACCTTGTTCGGTCGACTGACCGACCGAACAGAGCAGTTCCCTGTTCACCAAGATTTGAAATAAATTCACCATTAATGTTTTTATTGTTCGGTCGACCTATCCCTGGGTGTGGTCAACCGATCGGCCTGGCTTCCATGTTTGCTTTGGCGCGATCTTATTTCTGTTCTATATCAACCTGATTCAGTTGACCGATCCATGGGTTTGATCAACTGATCAGACCGATTCTTGCAAAACAAAGTAAATTAACTATTCCCGTAGAATTGACAGTAAAACTGTCTTGATCTCAACTTAGAAACCTTTTCGGTTTCTTCAATTGGATCAACAAACTAAGGTTCCTTTTCGGAACACGACCTCACCGTCGCTCCTCTCCCGTTGTTTTTCTCAATCTACTTGCCAAACATTGGTCTTCCAGACCTGTTTGGACTTTGCCGCTTAGCATCGAATCGGCTCACCATGGCTTCTTCTTGATACTAAATCCTCCAGACCTATCGAGTTTCCCTGCCAACTATCGGGTCCTCTCGACTCACTTGGACTTCTTGCCTGGCTTCCACGATCTACTAAGATTTTCTCGGTTGAGTAAACATCTTGCACATTTAGTTAATTTGTTAGATCACAACAAGACTGAACTTGAACATTTGACAACATTAAAACTCAGGTTCGATTCTTATGCACCCTGGACCAACATTCTCTTTCATTTTAGATTATGAAAGATCTCTCTTTTGTTTCTTTTTGATTTTGTCTGCTTCTCTTTGTGCAAGAAATATGTTGAAATTATAGCCACAAACTCGTGGAGAAGCACACTATTTTTTCATTCCAGATTTTATCTGAAATGTCAATAACTTCATGATTACTTGACAACATTGCTGCGAGATGATGGATGTTAACTTTGCCATTTTTTTCATTTCCTTTTGATAGAGGCCATTGCTATAATTTAGAAACTGATATAGATCATTGGTCATGTATTTTATTTCTCTTTTATCTTTTTCATGACAAAATCTTCTAAAAAAATGTTTACACTATCTCATTTTCGTTTCCTGAGTGTGGAATCATTTGAAGTTGCTTCATTGATAGGTTTATGACAAAGATATTTGATCAAAATATTTTCTTGGCTTTTGAGTATACCTTGACTTGGAGCAAACAATTGATATTTTATATTCCATCTTTCTATTCAATGGATCTTCTGCATTATCTGTTGTGGCTATCCATTCATTTAGATGGCTTTTGATGCTGGCATTCTACTAGTTTTGAACATCGTGCTACGATCTCAGATAGAAGAGCAGGGCGTCCGTGTTCCGGGAGATAAATAGTTATAGATATACTAGCTTGTTTTCTGTAAACCAGACTTACTGGACTTATAGTAAAATGCACCCTCAAAATGAGTAGTGTAGTCGCTAACTGCTTGGCTGAAAGTTGTGGAAGCTTCACATTCGTTGCGTAGAATCTTCATTCAGGAAAAAAAGAAGGATTTTGGATGGTTCAGTCTTTTTTAAGATAGCATTAGCACATCCAGTTTGCTCTGCATATTTGTCAGATGTATTTCTATAATATGAGCATGATATTTGTGCCGTTGTTTATTGAGTGTAATTTTGTTTCCAGTTAATGGAGTACTCTTACTTATTAGATCTAGCAGATCAGTGTGAGGATCCATATATGCGGTTAGTTTATTCTTGTAAGTAAATATTTCATCTTTTTGTTCAACCATTTTGATCATAATGTGATGCAAATTCTTTCTTGTGTTCTCCAGCTTCTTGGGCAATTTCTGTGTACTATGCCTTTCAGCGTACATGGAAGCCTTTCAATCCTATCCTTGGTGAGACTTATGAAATGGTTAATCATGGTAATCTAACATTCATCGCAGAACAGGTTAGTCATTCCTAAGTTTGCATCACTTGCAAGTCCAGGTTCATAAGGTTTTTTTGTATTGTTCTCCAATATTTACTCTCTTGTTGACAGTCTTAATGCATCGTGCTATTTTGATTTCCTGACTTGTGCATTGGCCTACTTTCAGGTTAGTCATCATCCACCAAAGAGCGCAGCACATGCTGAGAATGATCATTTTACTTATGATATCACTTCAAAATTGAAAACAAAATTTTTAGGAAATTCCCTTGAAATTTATCCTCTTGGAAGGTGAGAAATATTGTTGAGATTTCTCGAAGATCAAAACAATTTAGTAATTTTTAGAACAATTTCTTGAATATCTGTACTCTATCATGGTTAAAGTCAATCATAAGTGAATGTTCCTGTTTGGATAACCAAGATAATTTTCTTCTTAAGCTATAGCCTTTTAGTTGCCTGAATAATTTGAAGGTTTGCTTGTGGTGCAGGACAAGGGTGAAACTCAAGAAAGATGGTGTAATACTGGATTTGGTGCCACCTCTTACAAAGGTTAATAATCTTATATTCGGGCGCACATGGACTGACTCTCCTGGTGAGATGATTATGACAAACTTGACCACTGGGGATAAAGTTGTATTGTATTTCCAACCATGTGGCTGGTTCGGGTATGATTTTCTAAGACCATCTCAATCTATCTCAGCGTTTAATTCCTTTTTGGTGTGCAAGTGATGCGAAATGATAGTCAGAATTCATTCTTATGTTTGTATTGACTTTTCTCCCCTTTTGCCTTTAAACTCTAATCTTTGGTCTAAACATCCGGGACATGATATTAATATATTGGCAGTGCTGGGCGATATGAAGTGGATGGATATGTATACAGTGCAGAAGAAGAACCAAAAATACTAATGACTGGAAAATGGAATGAATCAATGAGTTGCCAGCCGTGTGATCAGGAAGGAGAACCCCTAGCTGGGACTGAGCTAAAGGAGGTATGCATCATTTTTCTGTGACTCTTATGCTTTAGATGCATGATGATTATAAACTTCTTCTGCGTGCCTTTTTTTTTGTCGAGCAAATTGTTTCTTTATGCACAATTGAAGCATACACTATATATAGATGCTTTAAATAATGCCAATAGCTTGCCTTCAAGACGTAACACAGACGAGGGACGCATAACATTTTTGGCGTAATTACCAAGGATCGATTATCAGGAACTGATAACCTGCATGGTTTACCCCAACCAGCGTCTCCCACATGTGTACCTGCATTTACTTCCCTCCATTTTCTTGGGCCAACACTAAGGGGGCCGGCACTAGGGAAGCTGTTAAGGGTAGCGGATCTACCTTTTTTTTTTTTCTTTTAATGCCAATAGCTTCTTGCATGTTCAAAATAATTTGGCATGCAATCAACTACATTTTGATGAAGGCAGGGTTTAAATCAAAGACTTTGGCAATAAATTTTCAAGGTTTTTACCAATTGAGCTAAGTTTGCACCCACCCAATTGTGCAACATGCAATTTCTTGTTGGCTAATAACCTTTTTTTTTGAAGCAATCATACATGAGCGCCAGATTCTTGAATCCTCTTTTGACAGCTCACATAGTCATTAATTTTCCAAAAATCACCTTTGTTTTTCATAATAAGTAAAAGAGTTATTCTGGTTATTCTGATGTGTTATTAGCTCATTTTTCATAATAAGCAAAACATTGTTCTGATTCTTACAATACTTTGTCCGCAGTGTGATCAATATTGATCATATGGATCTAAATTTACACATTCATTTAGTAGTTTATTTGTAGAAGTTTTTGTTTGGAACTTTGGTAGGCAGGGATGTTGGTATTTTCCGAATGAAACATGTATGAAGCCCTGACAATTTAAAAACCCAGACCAACCAGGTCAGGTTCCAGCTTATTGAATTGGAGTAGGATTCATTGTCTTTCTTCAAATATTACTGAGAATAACGTGTATATGTAATTGAAGTATCAATATAGAATATTTTTTCTGTCATTTCATTTTCTTTTGATTCTGTTATACCACCTCCTATGATGATTCTGTAATTTTTTTCCAGGTATGGAGACTTGCTGCAGCTCCTGAAAATGACAAATTTCAATACACATATTTTGCCCATAAAATAAACAGCTTTGATACAGCACCTAAAAGGTTATTAGCATCAGACTCCCGATTGCGATCTGATAGATATGCACTCGAGAAAGGTGATTTGTCCAAATCCGGTGCAGAAAAGAGCAGGTGAGTTTCTGTAGAAAGAGGTAAATTACGCATAACGGAAACAGATCCAATGTGTACGGTCAATTTTACGTAAGCCTATGTCCGCCGTAGAAATCAGATATTTTAGAACTTCTAAGAGAAATAAAGGGTTTTTACTAATCATGGTTCAATCATTTTCAGTTTGGAGGAGCGACAGAGAGCAGAAAAAAGGAACCGAGAAGCTAAGGGACATCAGTTTACACCAAGATGGTTCAACATAACCAGTGAAATCAGTCCCACACCCTGGGGTGATATAGAGGTGTACGAATACAATGGTAAATACTCGGAGCACCGGGCTCAGATCGATAGCTCCAAAACTATCGACGAGATTGATATCGAAACTATCGTGTTCAATCCATGGCAGTATGCCGATCTGTCTGCAGAATGAGGCTTTTATGTGTGGCAGCAAAAGACTTACCTGTGTACTTGTATTATGGATTGCAAACACATCTTCTTGTGATCTTATATATAATTTAATAGTTTCTTGTATTTTTGTACTCCAATCTTGTTTCATGGATCATCCATTTTGTAGAATCTTTTTTACACCAAATTCTTGGATGTTGATGTTATCATGCTTACAAGTTTTTCAGGTGGTTTATTTTTAATATCGAGCCAATAAATCACAGAAATGTTTTTCATACTATTCATTTAGCTATGTTCATTCATCTTGCTGTCAGATCTGAAATTGAAAACATAATTTGTTGCCCGTAAACTCAAGGAACAACTATGCCCACAGTAAATCAATGCAGCAAATTATATCCAAATCAACCTTGTAGAGCTCAATAGGGATGAAAGCAACCATTTAGAACAGACAGATGAGTAACACTCTCAACATATTTACAAAAACAGATAATACACTCGACGATAATGCTAAGGGCCTTTGGCGATCAACTCATTTCTAACTAGGCGACACGGGGTAATGGGTGCTTGCTCTCTATCGTCTTGACTTCAGCTTGGTCTTTGAACTTCTACCTATGTCTGTAGCATCTTGAAGCTGTTCTAAAGCAGTCACTACTTGATCCATAGTTGGCCTCCGCTTAGCTTCCATAGATATGCACTGCAGTGCAAGAAGAGCCGTCTTCTGGGTTCCTGCCGCTGAGTACTGCCCTTCCAATCTGGGATCCATTATGTTCGTGATACTTCGCTTGCTCATGAGAAAAGGCCTTGCCCACTCCACCAAATGGTATTGTCCTGATGGTTGGTTCTTGTCAATGGCTCGTCGTCCGGCCAACATCTCAAGAAGAACTACTCCGAAGCTATAGACATCACTCCTAGACGTCAAATGGCCTGTGAAAATTCAAGTGAATCAGTTTTCAGAGTACATAACTATGTATCAAGTTATAGTGCCAAAGTTAAACTGACACCAAATATAACAAACAAATGTGTTAATAAGTAGACATTTTGCATTGCTGATATCTCTGATATTGGTGAAGTGATTTGAAATTATTGTGACTAGATCGAAGAATCAACATGCTGGACGACTAGTAAAACCGTAACTAGGACATGACCGGAAACACTAGACACATTAACAAACGAAACAAATTACCAGTTGCAAGATACTCTGGAGCAGCATATCCATATGTCCCCATGATCCTTGTAGAGACATAGCTTTTGTCCCCAGATGGCCCATCTTTTGCCAATCCAAAATCAGAAAGCTTTGCGTTGTAATCCTGCAAAAGGAAGAAAGATTAGCATTCAAACTGAGTGAATGAATATACATCACATCGCATCGCAATGGAAGGATCGATATATGAACTACATACAGAATCAAGAAGCACATTGGAGGTTTTGAAATCGCGGTAGATGACCTTTGCCTCGTCACTATGAAGAAAAGCAAGACCTTTGGCAGCTCCAAGGGCAACCTTCATCCGGATATTCCACGAAAGCGGTTGATAGTATGAACTCCCTGAATTGCAACCAGAAACAAAAAGAAGCAAATGTAATCTCTCAAGAATTTTTGCCACACATAAAGAACAAGGCTAGAATTGCAATAAAGACAGATGGCATGGATCACAAAGAACTTACTCCTGAAAAGATGATTCTCCAAGCTGCCGCGAGGCATGAACTCATACACGAGAAGCCTTTGTTCATCCTCGAGACAGTATCCGATGAGCTTTACGAGGTTTGGGTGAGACAGCTGACTCAAGTAATTAACTTCAGCCTACAAGATTCAAAGTAGTTTCTTACTTGAGTATCAATCCATACCAAATTCACATAGTAGGAAAAACAAAATTCAATAAGAGAAATTAAGGGGGAAAAAAACAGAAGAGTCTCACCAACCACTCCTTGTGACCCTGAAACCCTTCCTGGTTGAGTTTCTTCACAGCAATGACCAATCCAGTCCCAGGCTTGGCTGCTGCAAGTGTGGTTTCATCGATCCAGCCCTTGAAGACTGAGCCAAAACCTCCCTCCCCAAGCACACTGTCCGGCCGGAAGTTCCGGGTGGTGGTTTTGAGGTCATTGAAGGTGAAGCTCTTCAGATTCGAAGATGACAAGATATCGACCTCACTTCGTGGAGTGGAAGGCAAAGAGGAAGCAGACACCTTGCTGCTCGAAGCGCTCGATACATTCCCCTTCCTGGAGCTATGCTCAGATTCTCCTCCTATGAATCCAACCAAATACAACGCTTCCTAGGTTAGCTCGATTGAAGACGTATGATGTGAAATTGGGGATCGGATTGACTGACTGGAAATACGCTTGATCAAATAACAAGTCCAAACCAAACATCGATTGAATGATAAATCAGTCAAAGCGAAAACATCAACTTTCGATTAACCCACTGAAAGAATCATGAAGAACACGTAAAAAGTAGCCCCAAGAATGCATTGACTGAAACGCATATTGAGATCCTACCAAAGCTTCCTAAATGGCTCGAATCCGCGAGAAGGGCGAGGGGCGGAGCTTGGTACCTGAAGCAAAGGCGGCGGGGGAGGCGTTCTCCGCCTTGACCTTGGTGCCCAAGCAATTTCCCATCGACGGACGAGCTTCACAAAGCCCAAAAGGATCCGGTTTGGGCTCTCCGAGCTCAGGAGCTATGAAGCCCAATTGAAGAAGATACAGAGCTGCTAACTCCAGATGCCGACTTGGAGACTCGCCGGCGGCGAGGAGAGGATTTGGGTCGACCGGCGAGGGGAGGAAGAAGAGAAAGGTGACACCTTTATGCGCCGCAATGGCAAAGCTACTGAAACGGTGAGGGAGGTCTCAATTAAATTAATAACAACTTGCAACTTGTTTGGTATTCACAGACTTGTAGAGAAGTGTGACAGCTTTCTTATAAGGAATGAGGGATTAATTTTTCATACTCTAGGAAACAAAATCCTTTTCGATCCTCTTATAAATTAATTTTATAATTTATCTTTTTTATATATATACTCTAAAAGAAGAGTTTTTTTTCCTAATTATTTAAAATTATTTATAATAAAAAGCAGAGTTTTATTCAAATTATTTATCGTAATTTCCCTCCAAATTTGCTCATTGATCCTTATTTGTCGTGTAATTTTTTTTTAAAAAAAATCACACCATTTAAAATAGTAAATAATTGTTTGGTGAAATAATATAATTTATTTTACATTTTATTATCACATTAGTTTATTTATTTTTGACTACTTAAGTTTCGCTTTGCTATATCCAAGAAGTTAAATGCCCTTCATAAATAAAGTGGTTTGGAAATGATTATAATTAGAGGTCAATGAAGTAGATAACAAAGGTTAAGTGATTTAATAAAAACATCTTGACTTTGAAAGCAAATGTCTAATAAGTCAAACCCCTCCCTAAAAATCAATAGTTTAAATACAAGAAAAAGACAATGATTTTATTTTGTTTATGCAAAAGGAGCCAATGAAGTTTGGTATTCCTTGACTTTGTCTTTCCCCTAATTTTATTTTGGAATGGAAGACTAAATGTCTCTTTAGTATATGCTCATTATTCAAAATAATATGATCATAAATGAAATTAAGCTAAATAAAAGAAGCTTCTTATTCTAACCTTCAATGCAATTCGGACTAATCCTAGCATAGGATTAGACGGTTTAACTCTATATTTCAACTATCAAATAATTGAGAAGGGAAGAAAAAAAAATTCTACAATACATAGTAACTGAGATTCAAATCATAAGTGTCTGGATAACCATAGATGTTTGACCGCTCCGAGATAAATTACTTATGAAATATATGGTGAAATCATTATTTTTGCAGCCCTACATTTCCTTAAAGGGGATAAATTATGAGGAGTGTCATCCAGTCAGGACCTGCCCTAGGGTGGTCAAGGTGGGGCTGATGCATAAGACCCCACTTCGGATAGGGTTATACTTTTATTAGTAAAACAAATGTTAGTATTTATTGAATAAAAATTAATTTAAAATTTTAATTATAAAATCAAAAATAATTGTAGTTTTTTTTAAAAGTATCAATAATAAAATAGAGAAATATCCACGAGAGGGAGTTCAATCATATCTTCTTTCTCAGTTTTTTCCTATTTCTTCCTAAATCCTAAATACACTTTTACTCCTTGTCTTATACTCAAACTCTTATGTTTCGTCCACTTTGACACCCACTGACAGCTACCGACAGCTGCATTCTTACTTCCCACACTGTGATTTCCAGTGTCATTGTCATTACATCGTTGCGTCACCACTGATGCCCACTGACACACTACACACGCGCTTAGACCCTTAAAAGCTTTAATTTAGGTAGAGTTTTATTGTTTGATCCATGTTGGTTTAATTTGTGCATGATTAAATGAAAAATAATTTTAGATTACTCAATTAGTTTGTTTCATCTTTTTTTTTATGGTAAAATTCTTATTTTGTTAATAAAATTATTTTATTATTATTTCTATATAAATACAAAATGTCTATATTTTTTCTTTGCACCAGACCCTTCAAAATTTAGGGCCGGCCTTACATCAAGTATAAGGGGTGAGATAACAAATAAGATATTTCACACCCGGTATAAATCTAGGACACTCATATGGTAAAAAGGCGATTCGCTCGCCCCCAGTGCCCCGCCAATCTATCCCTAAGCCAACACACAGGACACTCATGTAACATATGATCATATAGAAAGGTACGATTTATTTTTAGTTCATGATTGTTTGGTATGCTATAAATTAATAAATATGATAAAAAAACGTTAGAAGTTTGGGATTCCTAATAGATGATACAAGTCAAAAGGTTGACATGAAGACCTCCTTGTAGATTATCTAAATGCGTGTTTTTTAATACAAATTATATCACAGTAATATAATAAATTAATAATACATTAACATTTTAATAATTGAGCGAAAAGTGGCATCAAAATTAACATTGAATTTAATTAAATATTAATTAATTAATTGCGAATTGATGTGGCTGAGATGCGACAAAATCTAAGGAGGATCTTAGGGCGTTGGACCTTTTTGAGATTTGCATCAGTTTTCACACTACGTGGACGCAGGCGCGGCCTCGGCATGGGGCATGGGTGAGCGTTGACCGCATGCAGGAACGGACAGGACAAGCCGACACGCCATCGCTGCTCTGTCCGTCCTCACGTGATGCCTCTCCCAGCGTTGACTTCTACAAGCAATTGTGGCCGCCTTTTTAAGTTTAATAATTAATGTGATTCCTGAAAAGAAAATGAACAAAATCGAGTTAATTAATTTGCGATCCAACAGCAACTCTGTAAAGGGTCGGAGCCGCCATGTGCTAGCTGCAGCCTACGTGACAGAGGGCGTTGACCGTCGCATGTGAAGATGAGGTTGGGGATCTTGCATGGTGTTGTTTTGGTCAAAGGGTTAAAGGTCAAACTACAATAATGGCTCCGACAAGGAGCACAGGAGAGATCCAAAGATGTTGGTGCCTCTTAATGGGCGATCGATCGGTATTTTGTGCCTTTTGGTCCATGACATTAATGAGCCTTCAAGAATTAACGTGACCGCAGATAAAAATGGTTTTCAACTCAATCTAGAAACATAGAATGTTGAGTTGTGCCCATGACCATTTGCACTTTCCTAATTAAACTGATGCTATCAAAAATTTCAGTATGATCGGACTAACCACCTTCAAATGAATGATAAGTAGAAATTTCTAGACATCAAAACTTTTCTTTTGATAGAATGCTAATGGAACCACAATAAAATCTAAATTTGCTTGGGCCAATTGGAAGCCCAAATGGAGCTTATTGTAAGGCCCAAGCCCATCAACTAATGGGAATCAATTAACGTTCATGAATTGGAGTATCACTTTGAGGTTATGCTTTCAAACTAATGAAGTTGCTAACTATTATTTTTTGTAAAAGGTTATACATTACTAATCCTATTATTGACTTTTTATATTAGGTGATGGCTGATTAACCTTAAGTTATATGATAAAAAAGAAGATTCGTTCGTCCCAATGGTCCCGTTAATTTATACCAATATTAATATAGAAGAAGTAAATTATTAATGACTATTAGCTATTAGTACAGATGACCAAAATATAAGAGAAAACATGCTTGTTCATTGATTAACCTCAACTTAGCAACTTATTGTTGAATCATTTTCCCTTTTGATTCTAGTCTGTGATTGATCCTGTTTGGAATCTGGGAAAATAGGGCTGCAGGAATGACGTGGCTGGAATATTGACCGCATCCCCATGACCCGGAAGGTGAGCTGTCTTCTGTGTTGACCGAGCCATCAAAAGTTTTCTAGTCAACAATCCCTGCATCCAGCGACCGAGGTCGCCCCGGTCTCTGGTACCTCGGTGCTCGAGGTAAATCCCACGAATATGTAAGCAGTCGACTACTAATAACAGAATAGTAAAATAAATGCAGGAAAGGTACGATGACGTACCCTGGCCCGGGGGGAGGGGGGAGCGCCCTCGGATGGATGGGTGAGCTGATCGAGTCGTCAC
>JBBMJZ010010216.1:0-11422 GCA_037833815.1 Zingiber zerumbet | reverse complement strand
TCTATCCCAATTGGTTTCTACTAATTAATTCTATAGATCATATTATGAGAGGTTCAAGGTTCAATCCTTGACCTCTTCTTCTTTTATTTCTATTTTATTTCTTTTTGATTCAACTTGCTTCTATTATTTTTATAAGGCAAATTTTCCATATGCATACACTTATCTTATAACTTAGTGAGTGTTACAGCACATGACGCCACAATGCACTGCTCGTGATCTATCACGTGAGCAATCAACGTTGACACCGGAGTCGACTTCCTTGGACCTCCTCGTAGGTGTCCAACTGTGACTCAACGAGCACAACTGTAGCCTCCCTAGGGTTGTAAATGAACCAAGCGTTCATAAACAAACTTGGTGTTTAGTTTAGTAAGAACTTGTTTATATTTGTTTAATATACACAATATCAATTAAATAAAAAAGTTTGAACAGCTCGTTAAACTAAACTAATAAACTTGAACACATATGTGTTCAACTATTTAATGTTCGTGAACCATATTTATTAATAAAACTCTTATTAATATATTGAATAAATAATAAAATAAAATAAATAAATAAATAAGTTTGAATTATCAAGTTTGATAATCAGTCAAATAACTAAAAGTTTCAAACAATCAATAAGCTTGAATTGAGAGCTTGATAACATCTAAATGAACCAAATTCGAATTAAGCTCAAGCTAAATTTGAATTGAGAGCTTGATAACATCTAAACAAACCAAGCTCAAGCCAAACTTCAAACAAATTCAAGCTCGTAAAAAATAAACCAAGCCAAGCTTGAACAATCATTTTAAAACCTTGGTTCATTTTAAGCTCGACTTAGTTTAATTATCTTATGAAACAAGTTTGAACACGCTAAAGCTTAGCTCGGCTCAGCTCATTTACAACTTTAAGCCTCCCTTCTCCCTAACGACACATGATTTTTGCACGCCCATCGCCGCTCGAGTTTTGTTGTCGTTGCTCTCTCTACCGCAAGCCAAATCAACTCCGCCCTATCACCGCGACTCAGCCATGACAATCGTCTCTAGAACACTAAAGCCACTAGTAGCTACCTTAACCTTGTGCTACCACTGACCATCAATCCTTTAAGCGACAAGTACTAAATTCCTTCCAGGACGACCATCTACGTGAATGCATTGGCTATCAGTAGGGATCTGGATGTGTAGGAGAGACTGATGGTGTTTAACCAAGAGAGAGTTGTGAACCCGATATCGTTGATGACGATACCAACCTCTTATACTTCTTCGACTGACAGTTACTCTGAAGGGCTTATAATTTGGTGGCGTGAATATGAAGGGCTTCGACGGTGATGTGAATATTACAGTTACTCTAAAGGGCTTCGACGGCGATGTGAATATAGATGAAGCACGTAAAGTTGGTGGCATGTTTTTTATAAAATTTGATGATGTTAAAAATAGATATAATTTTTTATCGCGCATCTGAAGGGCTTATAATTTTAATTATTCAATTTAATATATTTATAATTATTAATAAAAACATATCATATAAATATTTTATAAAATTAATATAGGTAGATTAGCAATTTTAATTAAAAGTTATTATAATTCAGGAATAATTTAAGAAGGAATTTTTTTAATATATATATATATACACATTTTTTTAATGCAGGTAATTATTTTAACGGTGAAAAAAAAAAATTCATTTAATTTTGGCCGAGAAGTTTTGGATTTTGCACGAGTCAAAACTGTCTCAGCGCATTTCTTCTCGCTCGCTTTACGCCCGTTGACGCCGTCTTTTCAAACCGCGTTGTCAACGTTTTCCCATTTAAGTACCTCCCTTTCTCGTTCTCCCTCTGGCTCTTTCCTTCCCTTTTTTTTTGATCCATGGCTGCGAAGCTCATCCCTTCCCTCCTCTTTTCCCTCCTCCTGATCTTCCTCACCTCCGCTGCGATCTCCGCCGCCCAGTCGCAGACGAACATCCAAGTCCAGTTCCCCTCCCTCCCCACCCCCTCCTCCCAAATCCGGCCTCCTCTACTTCCTCCTTCGCCAGAGCCGGCGCTGGCCCCGGCTTCCAATTCTGCACCTCCCCAATCCTGCAGATCCAAAGTGAGGGTCGCCGTCGCCGTCACCGCAGCTAGCAGCATCGCCCTTTGCGCTCTTCTCTTTTTGACCTTCTTCTTCCTCGCTCGGCGCTTCCAGGTCAGAGTCGCGGATGTCGGCCTCCCCGAACGCGCTAGTTCGAGGCCCAAGCTTCAGCCCGCGTCGAGCCTCGATGTTGTTGACGAGAATGGGCTGGACGCCATCTACTGGCGCGATTTCAGGGAGGAGAGGTGCCCCTTCTGCCGTAACCAGTTGGATGCCTCCGGCTCGGTTGGAGAAGGCGATGGTGGAGCTGGTGCTGATGGATCGCTATCGCCCCCGGCAAACCGGCGGAGGATACAAGAAAGGCCGTTGCTTCCCGCTGGCAGCATAAGTTCGTCGCAGTCCATTTCTTCGGTGCGGAGCGCGCCGTCTCAGTTCTCGTATTCTGCCGCCGCCGCCGCAGCCACATCCGCTCGGAGCGCGAAGCATGTGGCTATTTCCCACCAGGCATCAGTAACTCGAACGCCGAGAAGATTGAATTCGGGGTCCTCGGTGTTATCGCCAGCGACGCCTCCGTCCCTTCCTCTCCCACCACCGACGATTACGTCAAGCGCGGCCTCTGCATCCACGCCGGCTCCGACGACGACGAAATCGAGCGCGGTCCCTGCATCACCTCCTTCCCCAACAGTCGCGAAATCAATTCCGGAACGGCCTCCTCCACCACCACCACCACCTCCTCCTCCTCCTCTGAAAACCCCACCATTAGCTCCATCACGACCTTCTTTGCCTCCACCGGCCCCACCAACTGGCGGCGCCCGTACGGCCAGCAGCCGATCCGCGAGGGCACCGCCCGTGCTGCCGGTGTCACCGGCCGCCGCTGTCCCAGAGGATGGCTCGACGAAGAAGCTGAAGCCGCTTCACTGGGACAAGGTGAATCCGGCGAACGCCCAGCACTCGATTGTTTGGGACAATATCACAGACGGCTCATTCAGGTAAACTGCAAACGCCACAGCGAATCATGAATCTCACCTGTTTGCTGAAATGCCAACATTGGCCAACAAAACCTTCAACCTTGACTAGGAGACTTCAGTTTAGGTACAATCCACCTAATCATATGACCAATTCCATGGCTTCTTCTGATACTTGTCACTTCACCTTATTTTCAGTAGGCAAATCCATGTTTGCTTGTCCGTAGCCTGTGCATCCTTTCCAAGTTTGAAGTTTTCAATTTGCTTAACTTGCATTGATAGTTGCTATCCTCTCTCAATTTCGTGCATAGACTGTAGAACTGGTTCCTAATCTTCCTAAGACCAGGAATTAGTAAACAGGTAGGTGTCTGATGCATTTTCTAGATTGAGAATTAAACTCACAACGTGGTCAAATCAATAGGCTCGCCAAAGTCAATATGTTTATCGAAGTCAACGATTCAATTTCAAACCGTTCTGATTTCTTGATCTTATTAACGACAGCATTGCACTGGTGTTTAGAGCTGATTATGGAATTAACTGAGTTTTTTTTTTTTTTTCACTCTGTTTCAGATTCGATGAGGACATACTGGAAGTCCTGTTTGGCACAATGGCCACTAACAGGAAATCCTCCGCCGCCGGAGGTAGAGCTGGCGCTGCTTCCGGCGATGCGGGCCCCAGCATGCCGACCGCCGCGATCTCCCTGCTCGATCAGCGCAGGTCGCAGAACATCGCCATCGTCCTCCGCTCCCTGCCCTTCGGCCGCAGCGAAATCCTCGAAGCCCTCGTCGATGGCCGCGGCCTACCTGCGGATGTCCTCGAGCGCCTCACCAAGGTTGCCCCCACCGAGGAGGAGGCGGCCTTGGTCCGAAGCTACGACGGAAACCCCGCCATGCTAGCCGAAGCGGAGTCCTTCCTATTCCACATCTTCCGCGCGGTGCCCTCCTCCCCCTTCGCCCGTTTTGATGCCATGCTCTTCCGGGCCAACTACGAGCACGAGGTGGCGCAGATTCGACAGTCTCTCCAGACGATGGAGGCGGCTTGCAAGGAGCTCAAGATGCGCGGCCTTTTGCTCAAGCTACTGGAAGCCGTCCTCAAGGCCGGCAATTTAATGAACGCCGGCACGGCCCGCGGCAATGCCCAGGCCTTCAACCTCTCCGCCCTCTGCAAGCTCTCCGACGTGAAGAGCACTGACGGGAGCACGACGCTGCTGCACTTCGTAGTGGAGGAGGTCGTCCGGTCAGAGGGCAAGCGCCTAGTGTTGACCCGCAACCATAGCCACGGCCCGACCACCCTGGACCGCACGACCAGCCGGGGCGGCGCCGGCACGAGGGAGGAGAGGGAGAAAGAGTACATCAAGTTGGGCCTTCCTGTCGTCGGGGGGATCAGCGATGAGTTCGCCAGTGTCAAGAAGGCCGCCGGCGTCGACCCCGACTCCCTCGTCGGGACCTGCGCTTCTCTAGGCACCCGTTTGGCTGAGATCAAGCAATTCCTGGACTCATGCGGCGGCGACGGGTTCACGAGAGAGATGCGGGCTTTCGTCGGGGCGGCGGAGGAGGAGCTGCGAGGGACGAGAGAAGAGCATGGGCGGGTGATGGAGCTGGTGAGGGGTGTTACGGAATACTACCATCCTGGAACCTCCAGGAAGAACGGAGCCCACCCGCTGCGGCTGTTCGTCACCGTGAGGGACTTCCTGAACATGGTGGACAAGGCCTGCGTCGACATCGCGCGGAACCTGCAGAAGAAGAACAAACCACCTGCAGAAGCATCGGCGGGCAGGTCGTCGGCGAGAGACAAGAAACCGGTGGCGCGGTTTCCCCACTTGCCGCCGAATTTCTTGTCGCGAAACGTCAGGTCGGATTCGAGCAGCGACGACGACGAAGATGCGTCTTCGTCGTCGTGAGAGGGGGAGAGGAGGAACAAAAACTCGTGCTAAGTCAGCACCATTGACTGTCTTCCTCTGTCTATTTTTTTTGTCTATTTTTTATTTATTTAGGCACATTTGTATATAAAAATTTTACCACAAACACTCCGCCTAGTAAATTTATGCAGCTTTTCAATCGATTCTTTATTCATTTCTCATAATTATTTTGATTTATCATATCTAAATTCATCGTCAAACACAACGGCAGCTGGAGCTGCCTCGTTAATTCATTTACTGATCGGACGGTCTTCAATCTTTTTGTCGCCTATTGAAAGCATCAAACATATCAGCGGCCGTACCGAAAAGGGATATCTCCTCCAACCACGGAGGAGGAGGAGGAGGAGACGAAGAGGATTCCGAATCGGAATCGGAACCTTCCGTGCCATGGTGGCGGTGGCCTCTTCCCTTCCGTCGCCGCTTTGGCCGCTCCTATGGGTAGGGTTGACGTTATCTTTCGGGTTGGGCGGCTCGCCTGCGATCGCCTTCAAGGTTCCCTTTCGCGTCAACGACGTGCTCCCGATTCTCCCCCGCCAGATCTCCTGGCCGGTTATGAATAACCTGCACAGCGCCGTCGATCTCCTACCTTCCTATGTCGGGTCCGTCGTACCCGATGCCGCGGCCGTCGGCTGGAAGGGCGCCTGCTTTTTCGAGAACGAGGCGCGACTTGAATTCGTCGAGCATGGTGAAGACGGTTACAGTCAAAGAGCAAACGGTAGCGCGATCCTCCATATCAAGGCAAATTCCGTCTTTCTAAAATTTAGATAACTTGAATTATGTCGCTGGTTAGTTGCATTTTATGTTTTCGCGTGAGAGAGTATTACATTGATATGTTCTCCAGCTTTGTGTCTTGCTTTCTTTATGTGCTAATGGTACAAACTATTGATTGTATTCAAATTGAATGAAGTTGCACTGCAAACATATATGTTAATCCTCTAACAACTTTGCAATGTAACACGCCTCAGTTATTTTACTTTTTTGTCTTGTCTGCTTCAGGTTAATTTGATGATTATCATTTGGAGTGATGGTTCAAGTTGATGTGAATTCTTCTTTTCTCTTGCAGACTGATGCGGCACATAGCTGGACATGTATGGATCTCTATGTATTTGCAACACCATACAGGATGACGTGGGATTATTATTTCTCAGCTCGAGAACACACGCTAGTGATAAAGTCATGGGAAGAGCCAGCGGAAATGGAATATGTAAATTTTGATAACTTTTCTTCTTTCCTGAGAGGAGTTATGATTAATATCTTATAATGTTCTTCAGGTTAAACAACATGGCATATCTGTATTTCTCATGCCCTCGGGAATGCTTGGGACTTTGCTATCTTTGGTTGATATTTTACCTCTCTTTTCCAACACTGGCTGGGGTCAGAACGCTAATTTAGCATTCTTGGGGAAGCATATGGATGCCACCTTTGAGAAACGTTCTCAACCTCATCAGGCTACAGTTAGAGTAGAGGATATTCATTCGGGTGATTTCCTAGCAGTATCAAAGATACGTGGTCGCTGGGGTGGTTTTGAGACTCTAGAAAAATGGGTGACTGGTGCATTTGCTGGGCATACAGCGGTTTGCTTAAAGGATGGCGTGGGCAATCTATGGGTTGGAGAATCTGGACACGAGAATGAGAAGGTATTTGAGAGATTTTAAAAATCCAACTTTAAGTTTAGAATCATTAGTGTTGTGCTTTATTGTTATATTAAAGTCCGAATGATGAAATTTGAACTGCTCATTCTCTCCAGGTTTCTAACTGACTAGAGTGTCCTGACAGGGAGAGGAGATTATTGTGGTGATTCCATGGGATGAGTGGTGGGACTTGGCACTGAAGGATGATTCTAACCCTCAAATAGCACTGCTTCCTTTGCATCCAGACTTGCGTGCAAAATTCAATGAAACAGAAGCATGGGCTTATGCTCATAGCATGTCTGGAAAACCCTATGGGTATCACAACATGATATTTAGCTGGATTGATACCATATCTGATAATTATCCGCCTCCCCTCGATGCTAACTTGGTACGAGCATAATAAAGATTAATCAAATTACAGATTTGGATACTTTTGTTGTTGCTAATGTTATCTATTAATTCTTCACACTTCTTTCATTTTTTTTGTTTATTAGATTCTGGATACCCGTTAAATTTGCACCTGTTTTTCTTTACGGTTTAGCATATATATCTTAGCTTCTGCATTTTCCCTTACTGTAACACAATCTTTTCTTTTAAATGTTCATATACTAAAGAAACATCAAACATTACATTGAACTTTTCGTTATTCAAATTTTATTTTGTGAACTCTTGATTCATATTATTCCTTGTATTCTATATGATTTTTTATTTCTTTCTGAAAACAATCACTTTGATGAATGGTTCCAATCTCACTAACCAATTTTGTTGCCCCAATTAATTTTGATTCTATTTCTTGAAGTACTTGTCATACTACACTTATTATGTGGATATGTAAGAGTTTGAACTTTGACATAAGGAAGTTTAGTTCTTTTGGAATGTACTATGTACCTATGGGTTTACTAAATACAAACAGTTAATTGACTCATATTAACTTTTATTTATTGTTGTAGCTTTGTATGATTGTATCCTCTTCCACATTACCTTTGCATCTTGGACAGATGTTTGATGCTCGGATCAAATGCTCTTTTGGTTTTTCTACTTCAACATAAATCATATATGACAAATTTCTAGATAACATTTGAGAACTATTCTCACATTTGATGCATGGGACTTGTGTTGGAAATTTAATGAAGGCATGTAGAGCTCTATGATAGTTTCAAATGGTCTAGGTATTATGAAGCAAAATCAGATGTGGGTTAAGGAGTTAAGGATTTTGTAAAGCTTCTCACTCTCATCTACCTCCATCTGGAGTTAAATAATGAATTGGTGGTTACCACTCTCACTTGTTGCAAAAGTAATTGTGGGTTTACTATTAAGCCTTCAAGATTCTCCAATGTGAGCCATGATTTCAAGTAATGGTCCATGCTCAAGACTGATTGGTTACTGGAAAGCTACTGATTGACTTAACAACAGTTGATATGTGTTGGTTTCTGTTAGGAGAGAAAAAAAGGAACTGATTTGCAAAGGACAGCCAGAGAGCTTGAGAGGTAATATTAGACAGAGAGAGAGAGAGAGGAGTGGAAAAGACGAAAAAAGAGGGAAACTAAAACAATGTTCTATTGAGTTGGTGGACAGGTATAACTTGGTCTGATTACCAGTATTTATCAGGGCTGTTATGTACCATGTATACCACCCTGTACAGACTATATCTTCCTATTTAGCTTATTCTCTTTTTTTAAAATGCAAATATGCATTATTTAGGGTCTTCCTTGGTCATCTAAATATTTTCTTCAATGGTCTGTTTTCCAGGTAATGTCTGTTATGTCCATGTGGGCTAGGTTGCAACCTGCCTATGCTGCTAATATGTGGAATGAAGCCCTCAACAAACGACTTGGAACTGAGGTACTTGAACCAGATCAGTGAAATATTTTAGTTTTAAGTTTAGATCTTTGTTTTCTGAGGAACGCTAGCTAGGTAGTAACTATCTTGAGTAAGAAGTCAAAATGGAAATATTTGCCTCTAAGTTTCCTTGCCTATGCAAATATGCAAGTATATATAGTAAATATTTTTTTTTACTGTTTGCTCTTGTTAAAATGACTTTTTATGCAAGTTGGTTAAATTAAGGAGTTATATGCTAAATCTCAGATATTATTTAAATTGTGATTCCCTCTTGCTTCTGCTGCTGCTCAGGTAGTTGAGAGCTGTTAATGATATAAAATATATAACTTAACATGATATTGAAAGTGGAGTTCGTGTTTTACTTTTGCTGGTGTTTATAATTAAAAGAAAAAACCTATACTTCTAGCTAAGTCGATCTACTTTTGGGCTTCCAACAATCTAGTCTACTTTACACACTTCACAAGTGTATGAATGAAAACATAGGAATCCGTTAATGAATTAATGAACCATGCAAGGTTTCTAGGTAGGGCTGACATGCTCACAGCTGCTGTGGATTCACCTCGGGATCTGAATAATATACATGCATGGACTTGGTCAACATGGTGGAGAAGATTCTGGAACTAAATATATTGTTTGTACAATTTTCTGTTTAGCTTTATGAAACCAAGAGTATTTGTCTTTGCTATCATACATGGAATTTCCAAGCCTCGTAGAAGATGAGTTAGCACAATCTTGTTTTTGTTTTCCAAATCCCATTGCAATTATGTGAGTCCATTGGGTTCATTAAGTTTACTTTAAGATTAATCTTTTTAAGATAATACTTAATACAACATTAGGAATGGAAATACTTTGCTCTTGGCCACAACTAACTTCCCAAGAAAATCATGTAGTAAACTCCATGTTAATATGTTTGAGTGGGATAATAGTCCTTTGCTTTTTTAAAATATAAAAAATGCTCACTAGGGTTGCACACCAAGTGCTAGGAATATGTTTGGGTGGGTAAATAGTTCAAACAACTATCTTTCCCTTTTTTTTTTTTTTGTAAAAAAAAACTCATATGGTTACACACCAAATGTTACTCCCTAGGTCGATCTAGGATGAAATGGTAGCAGTATGATAAAGTTTTCACTTATATTAGTGATTTACGTGGAGTTCATTGATTTAATAAGTGAAAATTTATACTAATTTTCTGGGTGTTTTTTTTCAGATGGTGACCATAAAACAAACATTTGTCTCCATTGTAGTCTAGCTTCAGTTTTAATCTTAATTACTGTGGTCAGTTGCTTAATTTTTAGATGACTTGGTAGCTTTCCACCACTCAAACGACTTTGGTGTGAAGTTTAGGTAGTCTTACACTGTTACCATAGTTTTGGAAACTGATTACAAAAAAATGGCTGAAATTGAAATGCAGTTATAAGTTTCTGCCTTCGCGAATGCTATAGACCCTTGGTTGGCATGTCTAATATTATGCTGGGAACCTTTTATACCATCTTATTTGCTGTTCTTTTTATTTTCCTCTCTGCTACCCTTCATCTGATTTTTGGCTAACAATGAATATTTTATTTGGGTTGAGCCTTCTACTATTAAAATAGAAACAGAAATATTAATCTCCTTCGCATAGCTAACCTGGTTTTGCTTATCAGGGATTGGATTTGCATGAGATTATCATTGAGATTGAAAGGCGTGGAATGACCTTTGATCAGTTGCTTACCATGCCCGAACAAGACGATTGGGTTTATAGTGATGGAAAATCTACAACTTGTGTTGCTTTTGTTCTGGAAATGTACAAGGAGGCTGGAATATTTGGCCCACTTGCCAACTCCATACAAGTCACTGAATTCACTGTAAGTGCAAAGTTCCTCCATGATGATCAGATTCTTGTCTCCACCAGATGTCATTCGATCTCTATGTATCAGCTTAGCTCTTTCTTCACTATGCCCTTATTGTATATTGCTCTCAATCCGGCAGATTCGCGATGCTTACATGCTTAACATATTTGAGAACAACCAGACACGATTACCAAGCTGGTGCAATTCACAGGAAGAAAAGCTTCCTTTCTGCCAGACACTAGGGGAGTACAGAATGGAGCTGCCTGAATACAACACCCTTAACCCTTATGCAAATATGAACGAACACTGCCCCTCGCTGCCTCCAACTTATGTCAGACCCTCAAATTGTTGATTAAAAAAGTGTTATAGAGGCCAATTGATAATTTATTTATTTGTGGCTCATTAACAACAACCTGATTGTATCCAGACTTTGAAGTGAATAGTGACTTTTACTGTGAAATCACTTTCAATTAGAAAAATCTAAAAGAAAAATTGGCAAAATTATTTCTAAGATTTTTTTTTGAAAGTCAATTAATTCTAAGAATGGATGCCGCTGAAAATCTATATTTATTGAGAAACGGGAAAAGACTAGTTTAGATTTAGCGCCAGAGATTTCCTCCGTTTCTGCTGAATTAAAATTCCTCTTCAATAACATGCCATGAACTTAGGAGAGCATATTTACTGAATCACTTTTTTTTTTATGGTCCACGGGATGAATCATTCATATTTACTACTGGATTGTGGTCGTGATCCAGCTGTAATTAGTTGTGATCTCTTCCTGGGTTTATCGTCCCCATCAGGTTATAGTTTGGTTCGGAGCGGGCGGCTGGAGGCCGTCCGGTGGCCACCCTCGCTCGGTGTCCAATAACCTGACTACTTATCCACCATCGGTAGTCTCCGGGCGGCCGGACCCCGCTCCGAACCAAAATTTGACAGACCAACGTCACTCAACTAGTCTCCACCAACTTGACAAACCAATGACACTCAATCCGCCTCTACCCACTTGGCCCTCTGGATCTAACACTCCCTTGCCTAACAAGTCATACCCTTTGGCCCAACTATCTTAGTATTTTATAGGTTGTCTTAACATGGGCTAGCGTAGCATGTTAGATAGCGCGTGGGTTGTCAAAATATGTGGGGAAGTATGGTCGCTGTAGTGTGACTCCATAAGATTTTCTATAATACAAAATGTGGGTGACAT
>JBBMJZ010010183.1:0-11423 GCA_037833815.1 Zingiber zerumbet | reverse complement strand
GACCCCCACCTATTAACAGGTGGGGTGCCATTTCCCCCATCAATGCAAAGGCTGGACCATGGACTGGTCCAACCTTTGCGGACCAGAGGATCCGGCCACTCCCGGCCCAAGAGCGGATCAGCAAAGGGGACCAGAGAATCCGGCCCCACTTTCTAGGGTTTTTATTCTCGTACTCCCAAGTCCCAAATGCCAAATAAACAGGATCTAAAATCCACTAATCCCCCACAGAGAAACTTACTTGCCTAGCCCATTTAAACGGCCCATTTAAACACCTTACCCGTTTTCCTTCCCTGCTTCGTCTTCGTGGTGGCGGATCGCGTGCTGCCTCGTACTAGGGTTCTTCCATCGGACGAGCTTGAAGCAGATCTCTGGAAATGGCGGATGAAGATAACCGGATGGTAAGCTGTATGCTTTCAGCTCCTTCTCAAGTGGTTACTTTTTTTTTTCTTCTCGGGGATTTTGCTACTCTGTCGACCTTGATCTCATCGGTTCTGGAAGTATAATTCATGCTGTTAAAGTGCGATTTTGGACTTGTTGTTCTAGGTTAACTTGATAGATTTAATCTAAGATCTTGGATCCCAAGTGATGATATAAATTGCAAGGACTTAACTAGAGTGTATTTGGCCTGGGATTTGGAGAGTCAAGATGACTTCGGTTTTTTTATTGTGTCCTTAAATTGCTAGATGGAATTCGATCAGGTTTTTTTGGATTTCATATTATTGCGAGTGATTATCTCATGTGAAAGATAATGATAATAGAAAAGCAATAAATCAGGAGCCTCTATGTGTCTACACCTTTTTTGGGATGTGCATTACGTCATTTGGTGATGGGCGATCGATCATTTGGAAGCTGCTAAAATATTTTTTTTTTCATCTTGTTATTGGAAGAGTTCAAACTTCAAAATACATACAGCTCAGTAAAGTATACTGTCGTTGTGTCAATGACTTGGAAGTTGGAACTGCGTTCTTTGTGAAAACTATGGCATGGAGGACTGCAGAACTTAGAACTAATTGAAAATGATTTGGTTGGAGAAGTGAGATAAATGAGCGATTTGCTTCAAATGCTCATAGATGAATTGGTTTTCACTTGTCTCTCCTAAAATAAAAATGTTACCTCAATCTTTTTTGCTATTGCTATAAATTAGTTATTGTTGTTTCTATTGTACACAAAAATAGATTGTGAAACTCGTAATACACAAAAAATGACATTATACGGTATGTTTGCCTATCTCTTGTCTTTCAGGTACAAAATCAGATGCAAACTAATGAAGGTGAAAAGAAGCGAGCTTACCTAACAAGGGAAGAACTTAGTCAGTTACCAGATGATACAAATACCTACAAATCCATTGGTAGGAAAAAAGTTTCCGTTTTGAGTAAATATTTTGTTGATTATTCTATTGTAAGAATCAAAAGCAACACTATGGTATTGAAAGAATTGTTCATGTAGCTTGACTGCCAGTGGCCATTGTAATTGATTTCTTCACTGAAAAGTATTCATCTCTTTTTCTTTCCCTTCTTTAACTCTTCTAATATTATCTTTGAAACATCGTAGGTAAGATAGAATATTAGCAGACATCTAACTGCTGTAATGGGAATCCTAATCATTCAATGAAGGAATTCAATGCCATGAATTGCCAAGTATTGCAATTTTAGTTGTTCATCATATCTTCATACCCTTGTTTATGTAACACTTACATTCATTACACGTTTAAATCTCAATGCTCAAATCTTTTGGGAACTTTTTGCCATACGTTTATGGATTAAGCTAAACACAAGTCTATGTGATGTCTCTTATATCTTTCTTAACTACCCAAGTAGATGTCAATCAAAGCCTATGTTGCAGTGCAAATATTCAAATGTTCTGTCCTGCAACTTAAGCAGTGTTTTTTTTTGTTGTTTTCATCTCTGCACTATAATGTTAACGGTGAAAGATAGATTCATGCACATACTTTTTTAACTGCAGAAAAAGGTGAAAAAGAATCCCTTCTTGCCATTGAACCATGCCATGATTTATGTGTTTTTATTCCATTGTCCTTTATTTAGATATCAACCTGAGCACTATAATGTTAACGGTTAAAGATAGATTCATGCACATACTTTTTTAACTGCATAAAAAGGTGAAAAAGAATCCCTTCTTGCCATTGAACCATGCCATGATTTATGTGCTTTTATTCTGTTGTCCTTTATTTAGATATCAACCTGAGCCTACTCAAATGTGCCTAAACAGGTTCTGATGTTTGAGGCCTAATTTCGTAGCATAGGTTCACTGAGTCTTGAAGACCATGGATGAGTGTGTGGGGTTCTTTTCTAGTATTAACACCTAAGCCATATGTTTCTTTTCCATACTCCATTTACAAGGGGTGAATCGGTAGATAAGTTAGTGAGGTAGAAATATCATTTCTTAATCAAGTTGTTTGGAACTAGATTTGATATACTGAACAAAGACACCTATATCTTTGATTACCAAGTCACAATAAAATTGCCTGCTCATAACTAGATTATGCTTTGGAGAAAGTGAACTATGCAATGTATGCTACTAACTAAAGACATTTTGTCAAACCTTGCAGGAAAAGCGTGAGTACTTTGTAACCACAACTTTTTGTCAAGGAAGTAATTTCTATTTTATGATATGCTGAAGTTATACCTTAGTTCATCCAGGTCCTAATAATTTCTCTTGATATGCAGGTTTGTTCCAGAACCAAAATCATTTCTGTTGAATGAGCAAGAGCAGAAATCTAAAGATAGTGAGATATCTACAAATTCTTTGCAGGTTTGTCATCTGCTTTCTTAATCTTTGTATGTCAAAAATAAGGGAATACCTATATTGGATCCCTTATTTGAAGTTGCACAATTTAGGCTGCCTGTCATCCCATGGTTTCAGTGTTTGTAAGTAACACTTTGCATGGCTGAAATGCATTGTTCTTGTTGTCAATCAATATTGATAAGATTGTGGGCACGAGTGAATTAGGTTCTGAGTTTGATCCCCTTTATAGATAAGCATTCTTTAGTGGCTGTTAGTTTATCAGTAGAAGATGTGTATAGTCTGGGCGCTGAGAAACTGGTATGTGTATTTAGTACTGTATTGCTATCCATATGTCAAAACCTAAAATCACAAATTGTATACTCTATAGTCTTGCATACATGTTAAATACCAATTCTTTTATTTTATCTGGCATTCCTATTATCCTAAGCCCTGAAATTGCTATTTGATTCCTTCCTGCTGTTGAAGGTAAGAGAGGATATATGCAGTTCCTGTAAGCTAGGGCAAGGATAGGTGTATGTATTTGCTTGATTCTTACTGTCCAAGAAGTAATGAATAGTCGATTTCAAAGTTTGAAACTGAGAAAGCCTTAATCACTAGTTACTAGAGTAGCTTTCCCATTATGCAATCTATTCCTTTTGCATTGTATTACGAGTTTTAGAGTCCTAAGTGCATCTCTTTTCTTGTCTTAAGGTAGGCCCTTTCATCTATTGGTGTTCCTTCAACCTGTGGTTGAAATCTCTCTGTGTTTTTGTTTTATTGAAAGGGTAAGTTTGTGTACCAAGTCCATAGAGTTTGTGAAATATGGAAATAAACTAGGATACTGAGATAGATTTTAGCTTCAGATCAATTATCTTTTTTGTGCTGTTTTTTTACTCAATTGACCTAGATGATCTTTTGTCTTCTGACACTTGATAGATGTTGTCTTCTGACATGCAGCAAATAGAGCAGTTAAAGAGACGGTCACATGCACTGACTGGGGAAGTGGTATGCAATCTCTACTAGCAGATCTTCTTAGTTTAATTAGTAATTGAGCACTTTGTGAAATATTACAGTCCACTAAGTTTTCTGTTACTTTTTAGAATTTTGCACAAGAGGAGGATATTCGGTTAGAGACAACACGGGCTCGATGTAGGTTCCTATTTTCTGTATTCTAATAAATTTGCATATTTTTTTGAATATCCTGTACCAGAGGAGAATGAATAAAGTATTTGTCAACACTTCAAATGTTTGTTGGCTTCTTTCAGTGTCAAATGTACTGAAAAGGCATGAAGAATTGACAGAGCGGTTATCAAGGTAAACAGTTTATTTGGTTTACTAACATTTTGTAATGATGTCTCCGCCAATAAACACTTAATCTGTTTTACTAGGAACATCATGTTCTCCCTGCTGTATTAGAATGCACCTCTCCTGTCCAAATTCATTTTGTCCAAACGAAGAATTTCGCTAACAATGTTGTGTCTAGGAGGATGCTTTATTAGAAGGGGACTTCATACATTATTTTTAGAATGAATAGACAAGGAAATATCCTTTAATACTATGCAAGTCTATTTTTTTTGTAGTCATCTGCTATAAGCAATTTTTTAATTGTATGACCTTTTGAAAATGGAAAATTGTTCTTGACTAAATAAAATTTGCTAACATCATTGTAATCCTTCTAGGTTAGATAGTTTCTTTCTACTTTTCTTAACGAGAAGTACTTGTTATCAAGCTTTTGAATCTGGTTCCAATTCGGGGATTCAATCCTGGGCTGGAATGAGACGTTTTGATGTCGTGCCAATAGTGCCATCACATAGTGTTGAAGACACAGACATTCAAGGAGGAAAGAATTGGAGATGAGTAGAAAGAAAAGGAAGAAGATTGAAGTAGAAAAATGATAAAAAAAAAACTTGCCTTGTGGAATCTTGTTAAGTCTGGGACAGTTTGCAGAAGCCTCAAGCAGTTTTGTTGTCTTGTATAAGTTGTGAAAGCTTCACTTCATCTTAAACAGCTTGCAAAAGTTTGTGGTTGTCTCGGAGGTCACAGACGCTTCCTAGTTGTCTCAGATAGGTTGTGAAAGTCATGTTGGACAAGTCATGGGAGGTTTGCCGTCATCTTGGGTAGGTTGGGGAAATGTCGAAGTTGTCTCAGATGTGTCATGGGAGTTTCATCACCACTTTGGACAACTTCCTCAGTGTCACGTGGTTTGTTTGATTGTATAAGTCTCCAAAGAGTTTCTCTGTCTTGGATAAGTTCTACGTCTTTTGGCAGCCATAACGAGATATTTCACCTGTGCTAACTGACACAACAGGATTTTATCCCTCCTTGTTACGTTTTAATTTGGGATTAATAAAGCTGCATGATACATGTTCTTGAGTTTGTCAGTTTGGAACACATTTAAATCATATTCAAAGGGATTAATACTCTTTTTCAAGTCATAATGGAGTCGTGGTTGTCTGGTGAGCCATGATGAAGTGCAAGATTTCCTATCAGGATTTAGTAGATCTGCCTATAATCTGCACAAGTTGTAGATTTGTTTCTAATTGAAATTTCTTGTATCGTTTTTTCCGTCAACAATATAGGTTCATACATGTGAAATGTGCTATTGTTTTGTTGTTCTCAACTATACCAATAAAGAATTCATTTTAGTTGCTCTTTATATGTTTCATTCAGCCTCTAATTACAAGATAACTTCTCTTTCTCTGTAGCCATAAAGTTTTTTCATTATCATTTTGCTGTTGTTTGGTGATGATAAAGCTTATTTCTCACAGGGACTCTGATAAGATAATATTTGAACGTTTGGAAAAGGAATTTGATGCTGCACGAACTGCTCAAACTGAAGGTATCCTTCTGATGACTTTGCAACAATGGTTCAGTGTTTGGTTTCTTACATATCTGTTTGTTTCAAGTCTTTCAGCAAGACCTTGAAGGCTGCATGGGAACTCGCCACACTTATTATTACATTGCACACTTGCTGCATTCATTGCAAGCCATGTGTTGTAGTCATATCTTGTTTGTATAAATTAATAAGATTTAAAAATATGATTTGTTTTTTAATTTTAGAATCACTAAGGTATATGTGATTCTAATATTTGATAAAAACAATCCATATTCTTGTTTTGGTAACCTTACTGTGTAAGTTATGGAGCATTTGCACTTGCATCCACCTATTTGAAGCAACTACAAATGTGGTAACAATTGCAATAATATGCAACTATTCATGCAGTTACATTTATATGTTTTAGGGTAGCATTTGCTTATGTGTCCAAAACTGCAAATTGCAATTTGTTGGCATTTACACATAGGATAGATAAATTTCAGTAAAAAGTGTCAATGGTGTTTGTTTTATCTTGGTGTTCAAATATTGAATCTTTTTTATGTGCATCCATATACTCAGAATCCTTGATTACCAACCTACTTTTTGTTCATCCATGTTAATACTCATGTTGGATACTTGTACATTAAAAAAAATTCACAAATGCTTTGAGATTCCATGGATAGCCTCAAAGATCTAGGGAATCATTTCCAGCTGACATTGTCTTGTTACTGATATACATCATCTTTGTTTTTGATTGGAAAGCTGTATGTCATAACTTTCTAACCAGAAAATCTACACATCTCAACCATATTTGATCGGCAGAGATTTCTTTGGATGAAGAGCAGTGGAATGACGGACTACTAGCTACAATCCGTGAAAAAGTATTGCTATATTTCTCCATTTATTTTATTTTATTTTTCATCACACTAAAGCATATAGTTGTATCTGATGGAAATGGATGATGCTTTTTATGGAAGTGGTATATTATTTAAACTTGCCACTGGAAGTAGTAATTGGTTATTCAATTTCTATTGTATTAAATTATTATTACATTTTCTTATTCTTGATTTAGCATATAGTGCGTCCTAAATTTGTAGTTTTTAAAATTCTTGACCCAGGTCCATATGGAAGCAGAGAGAAAAACAATGTCTAATGAAACATGTACACCATTGGATCCATTGATTTATGCCAAAATAACGTACAAAATGAAGAATAAGGTATTTCTCTATTTTGGCTACCATACATTATATAGTTGTGATGAGTTTATTTTAATTTTCTTTCATCTAAACAGAAGTTACATTCTGCTGTTAAATTGTCATATGTGGCAACTTTGTTACCAGTTCCCACGCGAAAATGCAGTGTTACAGTGCTAGAATTTTTTTCACCCTTAATAATTGTATAGTTTTATCATAACATTCTATTTTAGGAAATTTAACTATTGAGTGTTCTTTAAGTTGCAAGCTTAGTGTTATGGTGCTGAGATCTTTCTTAATCAGATGTACATTATGGCAGTTCTATAAATACTAAAATCATTGAATTGGAGCACATTGTCTTATTTGTAGCAGCTACAATTACTATTCCAGGACCATACAAACCTGTTACATGAAATGCGCCAAAACCAAAGCAAGCCAACCAGTACTGGAGTTTCCAATGAAAATTATTCAATAAAATCAATGATAGCTGCAGTTATTCTATTTCTTACAATTACATGCTTGTTGGAGTGATTTTTTATGGCTTTGGAGTTGCAAACTGAATTAGCATCCTTTTTGTCCTTGTTAGTAGGTAATCTGTTGTCTAGAAGGTGCAAGAATTGGAATACAATTTGAGACTTATTTTGCAGGTAAAGTAGACTAATACTGTTGCTGGTATTATGTTACTTATCATCTGAAGGCAAATGTATCCCTTTGTATATAATTCTTTGAAAAACCTTGGATTTCCATATTTCAGCATTCTTTATAACTTGGAAAAATTGGCATACGTCAATGAACATGAATAAAGCCAAATATACATTTCTAGAGGATAAAGATTAGACCAGCTTCTAAAGTGTCTGTTAAGGACTGTCAACGCACAGTTAACCTAATGAAATGGTCAAAGGCAAAAATTAATGATTTCTTAGGATCCTTGTAAAAATCATGGATTTTAATCTTCATTAATCCTTTGTAGGAGAACCCTGTGAAACTTACCATTGTGTGCTTGAAAGCAAATCGTTTCTTGAAAAGATGTCTGTAATTGAGCACACGGTTCCTTTCTTCCTCCCAATACGTGAAGCAGAAAATGACCTTCTCTCTTCTAATGCCATTGTAGGTTTATGATTTATTTCTGATATACTTTCTTTATTTTTTAAAGTAAAAAATCAGCTGATATTGGTCATACATGTTAGAAATTTGTAGATTATGTTGGAGAAATTTTGCAATCATACGTGGACAGGAGAGAACAGGTATGATTATGTTGAGTTTTATCTTCAAATGTTATTACAAAATATTTAACTTAGATGTTCAGATTAAAACTTTTCTTTTTTATAACTTTTCTTGCTTAATAAGTTACTCTTGATCTTGCATGATTCTGTGTTATTTTATATCTATTTTAAAACTATAGATGACAGGCTAAATATTTTTCACATAAATTGTTTTTTTTGTTTCTCATATTATTTGTATTTAATAGCAATTTCAGAGTCCTCTTGTCCATGAGAACAATATAGAAGCTAAGTTTTGACTCATCCTTTAATTGTATTTTGAAGCTTTCATGAATATGGATAATAGTGGAAGTCACCAAACATGTCCTATGGATCATTTGTTGAGTGGTTAAGAAACAACAGGCTCAAAATGTTAAAACATTTAATAGGAGGATCTTGAGATAGATGTGTAAGTAGATAAGGAGAGACAAATAATATATGACGACTTATTATTTATTAGGTAAAATAAGAGAATGATTCAAGGTGGTATGGGCATGCCCAACAACAGTGTATATATTTCATTGTTAAGCAAGTTGATCGATTAAAGCTGATGGTAGTAAAGTAAAGGAAGATCACGAAGTCTTTGCTGAATTTAATTAAAAGATGTCTAGACTGAATTTAATTAAAAGATGTCTAGACGGCTGATGAAATACCCAAATTATCAGGATAAAACTTGTTGATTCTTTTTATCTGTTTAACATGCTATGAACATTTTACAATTCACAAAATTTCCTCAGTGTTCATTAATATTTGGATTTACTAGGTTCGTCTTATCAAGGAGCTTTATGGGAATCAGATAGGGGAACTATTTCATAGCCTTTCCTACAACTTGATTGAATTTGTATTGGAGGACTTCGATTGGTGAGTACCAAAGTACAAGTTCAAATCAGTTATCCAACTGGTACATTTTATAATTTGCTTGTTTGTAATGTCTGCGTCAGTACTTTTGAATGAGTGGGCACTTACTAGATCATAGCTTATAATTTCAAATTATAAGCTTAAGTCTTATCCTAAATTGAGGTTACAACCAGACTTAAGGTGGCGGAATTTATCAAGTTGTGTTCTCATAATTTTGTTCCTCGTGAAAATATTTGGCCAAAATAACAAAAACCTTCTTTGATAATATTAAAAACACCCCTATATCTATATAGTTCTATTTTCCTCCTTATAATACCCTGGGTTTTTTATTTTATGTTTCAGAAAATGTGGTACAGGTCAACTATGAAGAGGGCTTTTTTGAAAAAATGATTCTAACTCTATCTTTTGTTATTCTTAGTTGATGCTAAGCAAATTGTTGGCTTCTTATATCAATGTTTTTTTTCCTCGTGCAGTAAGGTGACTGTTAGTCTTAGGTATGCAGATCTTGTTTCTATACTACCTAGTCGTATACGGGTTTTGGCATGGCCTGTACACCCTTCGAAGAAGACCTTAGCAGATGAGAAAAAAGGAGGTGCACAATCTATTCCATCTCGTCTTCCTTATGCCGAAGATGCTCTCAGAACCATGAGCTTGCCTGAAGGTAATTACAATCGGATACTTCTGTTTTGGACATTTTATTTAGAGCTTCCACAAATTCCAAAATTTATCAGGAGTATGCCGATTTTGAAAATTACTCAGAAGTAGATAATAATGTTGTAGGAATGCTTGATTTTTGACAACAGTGGTCGTTGTAGTTGATAAACTTTTGAAAGCTTGGAAGTTTTATAGGTAGGCTGCCCTTAGTTTCTTGAGAATGGCAATGTCACGCTTGATTTATAGAAATAGATATTGTATTTTCTTTGAGTTCTTCTCTCTTCATAAGAAATAACTATTCCTTGTCTATTTCATTCTTTAAACAATTCATATTTTTTTACTTTGTTCAACTCTGCTAAAAAAATATAAATAAATATATATTATGATGGTGAGCTACATAGATAGAGTGGGTCGGGCAAGCAAGCATGCAATTTGAGTGTGACAGCATTCTAGGTGAGCTAGGCCAGAATGGTCTGAGCACAGACTGGTGTAGTCAGTTGGACGAGGCAAGCCGACAAGTCAAGTGGGTCAGTCAGGCTTGCCTCGCCCAAGTGGCTTCACCAAGATTCACCAGTCAAACTTAGAGAGTTACCAACAAACTAGCTGGCTCACCCAAGATCAAGCAGATTGTGTTAGCTAGATTAATATTTATCATTATGAAAACTATTCGTTATAACATTTTTGTAAAATAAATTTTCCATATTTATTCCATTCCACTAAGGAAATCAAACAATTCTTTTTCTAGTCTTTTACCTATTCCAGCATTCAAAATAGCTATCCATTTTATTCAAATGCATTATGAGGTATTTCTGCTCTCCCTGAATCTTTTGTGCCTTTGTTTGCTTCTTTAGCTTATGCAGAGATTGTGCTGAACCTTCCCCATGTGCTGCAACAAACATTCCCTCACCTTGCAAGTTCTTAATTTTCTGCAAGAACTTCCTATCTGTAACAATGTTGAAGTTTCACAGTTAGCTCTATCATGGCCAAGTACAAGCAACTCTCAAAAACCCTACTGGCCCAACAGAGGAATATGCAACTTGTTTGCTTCATCTCACAAACTTACACATGGTTCCCATATATGTTCAACTCAAGAATCTGTAAGCACTATTTCATCTCATCTCCTGTCCTGTATAAATATCTTCATATTATATATTTGCAATATTCTTTAGTTGAAGTTAGATCATGTATTTGCTAGACTTCTCTCCATACTACTACAAAAGTCATGTTACCGACTTCAAATAACTTTCAGACTGCTAGATGTTAATTGAAGGATATGTTTTTCACTCATTCTTTAAGCATTGTTCCTATGTCATCTTCTGTCTATGTAAATATTGTCCTATTACTTATTTTTTCAATATTCTATCAAAGCTACATTGCTCACCTTAATACTGTTATTGTGTGATGTCAGCATTATGTTTACACAGCCAGAAATAAATCAATTTCATGGATTGGTGCAATTTCCAAAAACAGCCTGCAAACAATTCTATGGATTAGCACAGGTCCCATGCATTGTCAATACTCCTTCCCTTGCTTAAGTTGAGTTGAATGTAAGTGCGTACCAGCGGAAATTGAAACCACGGGTTCGATTTATAAGGAATCGTATTTGGGAAGTAGGGTGACTGCTTAGAAACTGTGCTGACTCATGGAATTGGTTTCCTTGATGTCTATGTACAGACGTTAAAGTTATGTTCGATTGACCTACAGACTGCTAGATGTTAATTGAAGGATCTGCTCATTGAACACGATGCATTTCACATTATTATCACGAGTGGACACTGGCATGGTCCTGGAGTTAAAAGCATTATTCTATTTTAGAATAAGATTTATGAAATTGCGATTGCAGTTGTTACGGTTGGTTTCCAAGTTTAAAAGTAGTGTGCTAATCGGTTATTCAGGCTTGGA
>JBBMJZ010010156.1:0-11424 GCA_037833815.1 Zingiber zerumbet | reverse complement strand
CCGAGGAGTAGGAGTTTCATCTCCGAACCTCGTTACATCGACGCGTGTTGAGGTTTGATTTCTCCGCTTTCGTTTCTATGTTTTTATTTCCGCTGTGCTAACCTTGATTTGTAGAAAGAAACGAGTGATTTGGGGTCGGCTATTCACACCCCCCCTCTCTAGCCGCAACTGACGATCCTAACACTTACATCCTTAGAGATTGACGTCACTAGAGGTGATGTCAGAGTCCTGACCGAGTTTGACATGGTAGGGTCTAGGAACTTCTCTTTAGGAAGCATTCATATAGATGATGAGGCATCCTGTCTTGGTGGAGGGGGCCCAGCACCAGCCTGCTTTGAACGACGAGCCAAATGTTGAGGGGGAGGCGGTAGATTTAGATGAGTTTATGGATGCACTTTTTGGCAGTGATCACCCTGCTCCGGCACCGCCTCTAGTTCGAGCACCACATCCTGCCCCTCTCACCCTAGCCGACTGGGTCACCAGCCTCGAGACAGCTATACTGGCCTTCGGTAGGAGGTCTCTGACGTGCGACAGGAGATTCTCGATCTTGGACGAGACGTACGACAGGGCGTCTCCAATCTTCAACGGGACATATCCAGCTCTAGAGAGGATGATCGGGCCCGTCACGCTGAGCTGATCGAGATGTTATACTCTTTGGGTTCCAGACCACCTTCCTCATCATCCTGATAAATTAGATTATTACCATCTACATGTATTTTACCTTGACTTTTGTACTTATATATTGAGATAGTTATATTTTTATCTCAGATATTTACTTGTCTTGTTCAATTCAATAGACTAGGAATCTTAAATTGCAAAAACTTTTTTCAAAAATATTTTTCTTAAATTTTAGGATAAAACTTCTATGTTTCCAAAATTTCCTATTCTTAGAATTTTAAAAATCAGTTTTAGACTTAGACTAAATCAATCCCTTAGAAAGAATGTTCTTATAGGGCTAGTACTTGAGCATCTCACCAACACATTAGGCCTACCTTGTTTATGAATTGTTGAACTTAGAAAGGGGTGAGATACATAGGCAGATTGCCTGGACTTCAGATGCTTATATCAGTACATCGACATAAGTTTGGGCGTTAAATATAAAACAAATATTAATTAGGTTAAGTTATTTAGCTTAGTCAAACACTAATTAATTACAATTAATTTAATCTGACTAATCAAGTGAAAGCTACTATCCTCTGATAGTTAGTAAGTAACTCAGTGGTTAGACATTTGAAATATTTTATGTCGGAGAGGATTAATAAAAATTATTTTCATAACTAGTTTTTTTAACAAAATTATTTTTCTTGGAAATATTTTGTAAAATCATCCTTGAAAAATGTTTGTCAAAAAGACTTAAAAATTGCTTTACTTTCACAAACTCATTTTTAAAGATTTTTATATAAAAACTTAGTTTTTGAAAATTGAATATTTTTTTAAAAGTTGGCTTTTGTATAAACTTGTGTTTGAAAGTTAGCTTTTATATAAACTTTGAAAATTAGATTTTATAAACTTAGCTTTAAAATTTGGATCTTATAAACTTATTTTGAAAATTGGATTAATTTTGCAAAATGTGTCTTTGAAAATTACTCTAATTTTATAAACTCAATTTAACTTATAAAGTTAGTAAGTTATCTTTCTAAGTTAGCTATTTTTCAAAACTTAGCTACTTTGAAAAAGTTAAAAGTGTAATGACCCACCTTCTTACTACTACTCTCTAGAGGTGGTCGTTACTTAACTACTAACTCTACTTAACCGGTATGATCGAAACCACGAGGAGTCCCTACCGAAAAATTTCAGCAGCATCTCCGATGTACCGGTGACCATAAACTGAGATATATATATATACATCAGCCACAGGCGGCTGGAACATTTATCAAACACCCACGCAGTTAATATATAACCAAAAGAATCAACATATGCAAAACTAACAATTTATGAAGTCTTTTAACAATGAATAAAAGTAACTCTCTAAATTCTCTTTGTAGTTTAAGAAGGAAAAATCTTAATATATTCCTAGCAAATTTCCCAAGACCTTCCATAGTCCAAACATCGCACATCCACCACACATCTTCCTTGTCGCCTTCCTTCTGGCTATAGCTTCCCTTTACCTTTATCTGCAGTAGGAGGAAATGCAAACTATAAGCGAATTGCTTAGTAAGCGCTATCTAACTCACAAAAACTCGAAAGTGCATGTAAATACAAAAGATACTGAAACTGAAATGCTAAAAAGAAAAGCTACTCATGCTCATCTAATAGCAAAGGAAATCTACTCATGATATACAAGAATAAAACTGCATGCTAGAAATAAGTCTAATCATGCTCAATCAACTAATAAGGGAAGCAAATAAAACTAATACTGCATGCTAGAATTCAAAAGAACTAAACTTACTGATTCTAAGCATTTAACTTTCTTAAACTTGTTATTCTTAACTTAACTTAAAACTTGGAAATTCTTTAAATTTGAAAACTTTTGCTAAAGCATATACTTGAAAATAAATAACTTCACTTGGGATCCCCTGAGGCGTAGTACCATCTTATGCGCGTTCCCTAATAGGTTGGGGTAGCGAGCCACCAATCCTAAAAGAGCAGACCTCGGTCTACCAGGGCCAAGACCTCGGAATTGGACACCTGGATTTGTTTAACGACAACCTCGGAAGTCGGGTACTAGCCTCTTCTTAAAAGTAAAATACTTATTATCTTAATTACTTCTTCTTTAAATGCCTTGGCATTTTAATAAGCACCTTGTGTGCCAAAATCCCTAAAGTCTTGACTTTGGGATCTACTTAAGGTCTTGGCCTTTTTCTTTCTTTTCTTTATCTTTCTTATACTTTTCTTAAACCCAAAATACTATTAGGGTATTTTTCCATATGCATCTATAAGTGAAATCAACTAGGTAACACACAATCATGCATATTGAAATAGCAAAGAAACTTAAATCTGTATGCTTGGAATAAATAGTAGCAAGGATGCAAATCTAAACCGCATGCTAGGATAAAGGTTGTTCAGGCTTGTTAAGATGCAAAGGAAACTCATAATGCTGGTCTAAAAGGACATCATGATGCTGGTCCAAGAGAACATCTCTAAACCTATACATATCAGTAAACACTCTAAACTTATACATCTCCAAAAATACACTAAGTTACTCACGGTATAATAACAGAGTTACCACAGAAATTAGATACTGCCTCCCTTTTGAAATCTACAACTAACAGATGATATAGAATATCAAAGTACCAATTCAAAGACTCAACAACCATAAAAATCATAGTTTAATCCCAAACTTGTAGACAACACTATAAGCACATACCAGAATACTCATGGATAAGCTTCTAATCTTCTAAGGGAAAACAACTAGAGACATAACCCAAACCTGAAGATTTCAATACATATAATCCGTACTCAATCATTTCTTAACCTCCTTACTCTATACTTGAACAACCTTAGCATTATTACTAAACAAGGAAACAAGATCTCAAAGCCTAAATATTTTGCACCTAAGACTAATTGTTGCATGACTAATTTTTATACATGAACCATATCAGTTTAGGCTAAATCAAAACTCGTTAACAATATCATGCAACTGAGTAAGTGTATCGAGTGGATCTGTCCACAGATTTCGAAGAGGAAACTAACCACAGAACTCACCAAAATTAATTCCAAATCTTCTCAGAAAGCCTCAGCCGAATCCAAAACCTCATTCAGCGCTCAAATCACACAATTAACTCTATCTAACATTAAAAACAAATCGGTATCATGCAGGTTAACGCACAGCACACTAATCTCCATTCATCACAGAAATCTCAAAATTCAACCTCGATCCAAACTTAACGAATACCAAAACTGCATAGAGAACTCAAATTATAACAAGCAACTCTATTGAACATTTAGACAAATAGATAATGCACAACTCACTAAAACATGTTCATTCACGGAAAAGCACAACTCAAACTCAATTCCTAGTACATCGAACACTAGCCAAAACCTCCAGGAAACATATTGTGAAATTCAAACTCCATCAAAGCTGACATCACTATAACATAAACTGCATACCCGAACTATACCATGGCAACATGCTTCAAAAGAAATCCTCTTTACAGTTTTCTTCAAAAATCAAGGAAAAAAAAACACAATGATCCGAAAGCCACTCCTACTGCAGGTGTGAGCACTTACATTGGTTTTCTTGGACTTACAGCCGAAGGGAGGCTTCTAGGGTTCGGAGGATTCAAGCTCTCTGCATTCCCTCGTGTCCGCACATCCTCCTTGACAAGGGGATCTCGACGGTGTAAAGAGGTCTCGGAGAAGGGTGCTCGCCGGCCGCCGGAGACGAAGCCCTAGCTGCGGTTTCGTTTCCGCCCGAGCAGGAGTCGCCGACGCACACAAGAAAGAAGAGAAAGGGAAATTAGTTCACCACAAATTAAATCCCTAAGTTCTCCCTTTATAATAACCAAGGTTATTTCTGTTATCAAGTATTTCTTAAGAATATTTCGCGCCTTACTCTTTCACGAAACAATCGCTGGACTCTTGGCTAATCCGATCCGCTTAAGGCATTGTAATGGATCGCGGTCGCAGGTTCGAGCCCTGCCTTGGCTCCTTTTAAACAAAATTTTATTTCGTTTCTTTAAAATGCTTAACCACATTTAATTCTCTATATTATTACAAAACGGTTGCCGGTCTCCTGGTTAACCGAATCCTCTCCGAACCGAAGGTTCCTGGTTCGAATCTCGGCTCGGCCGTTTTATTTATTTTTTTTGCAACTTCTTTCTTTTGGTATCTTTCTTTTGGTAAAAATACCAAACAAACTCCAGAAATTGCATAAAAATACTTTAAAAATTTCTAAAAATCTCTAGAATATTTCTATAACATTTCTAGATTTTAATAAGGACTTTTAGGACTCCAAATAATGAAATTTGGGGAGTTACAATTCTCCCTCCCTTATAAAAAGTTCGTCCTCGAACTTTGATTAATTCTGGGCAGTGGGTACTTGTTAATTTTTTTGGGCAAAAGAAATTGACACAAAAGAGTGGGTAGCCCTAGTATCAAATAAGACAGTAGCTAAATGCTAAAGGATAGCTATTGACCTGTGACTTCCGTGGAGGCATCGGTAGCTTCTTCCTTAGTGAGAGAAAATACTCTGACATCGGTTGGAACTGGTGGGGCTTCCAACCTTCCCTGACTGAGATAGGGTCCCTCTAGTGATGCTGTCATGTGGTGTAACTGTGCAGGCTTGCCTCCATATTGCACTGACTGTTGCTGAGGTGCCTTAAACTTGTTAGGGCATGCTTTAGCTAGATGTCCTTCTTGGCCACATGAATAACATCCGGTCGTACCCAAAAGACAGGTTCCTGGATGTGCTCTCCCACACTTAGGACAGGGAGGAAACTTAGTCTGCTTGTTTGCTAGACCTCCCTCTTGGCTACCTCCTAAATTCCATCATTCCCTTTTGTTACCCTTGCCCTTCCAGTTCTGATCACTTGACTGGGGTCTCTGATTCCCCACTGTCTTGTCTTCCATCTTAACTGGCTTGAGTTGCGTTTGTTGTGCCTTGATGCTGTTCAGATAGTGCTCAGCGATTAACGCACTATTGACCAGCTCTTCACCAGTCTGCGGCCGATGAGTTCCACTACTCACATTAAGTACTATTTCTGGTCTTAGCATTCAGAGCATCAGTCTGATTCGCTCCCTCTCTGTACTTACTAGCTTTAGGCAGAGTCGAGCTAGCCTATTGAAATTAGAGAATGAGTTTCTCTTCTTGAAGTATCAATCACTATACTTTCTAGATATATATTACTTAAGCATGATTCTTGACTTTAAAAACATATGAGCAGGTACTTCTAAACATTTCTCTATACTACAAGCACTAAAGGAAAAGCATAAAAGAAAGTATAACTACAGTCTTACTTGAAGATGGCAAGGCTGATGCTGATGTGTGTGTGATGCTGGAGAATGGGAACTGCTCTGATACCAACTGTAACACCCCACCCTCCTCACTACTAGTCTATGAGGGTGGGACGCTACTTGACTAATAACTTTACTTAACTAGTGTTGCTCACATGTAAATATCAATACTTAAAAACTCTCAAGAACTTAAAAGATGCAATTAGTAGCAGCGGAAAACATAAATAACTCATCTAGACATTCTACTCAAGCATTAGTTCACAGCTAAATATATCAATTTGTACATGCATGCCACAGCTATACGACTCAAATAATGGAACTAATGTGTATAACAATTTAACTGGAAGAATTCTAAAAACATAAAGACACTTCATGAACAAATAAACGTAAATTTCACAACCAGTCTAAATACATAATCTTAATAAAATCTTTAGCAAGGTCCCAAGGCTTTCATAGTCCAAACATCACACATCTATCACACATCTCCCTATCGCCTTCCTTCACTATAGCTTTCCTTTTTCGTTATCTACAGTAAGAGGAAAATACAACTATAAGCGGATGCTTAGTAAGCGCTATCTAACTCACAAAACTCAATGTGCATATACATGTATATAACAACAAAAAGAACTAGATGTTGAATGAAAAATTTACACTTAATGGAAAAATCTGCACTGTTATAAAAGGAAGTTGTTCATGCCCGTGCACTGGAAACACAAAAGAAATAGATGCTTAAAGAAAATTCTGCATTGCTACAAAATGTGGTACACGCCTACTGCAAATACAAATGAACTAGATGCTTAAAGAAAATCTGAAACGCAAAGAAATAGGGTTCTTCTAAGCTCCAAATTGGCTATCCATGCCTGCAGAAATGCAAAAAGGAAAGGGTTGTTCTAAGCTCCAATAGAGTTGTTCGTGCTTGCTACAAACACAAAGGAAATGGGGTTGTTCGTGCCCCTTTTCATAGCGCAAATCAAACTAAAACCTACTGGAATTTAGAACCTATGTAAAGCTTGTTCCGTTTGTTCAAAACTTATACCTTTATACTTCAAAATAATAATAAATTCTCTCTTGGGCCCAAGTGTAGTACCAAAGCGTGCTCCCTAATAAGAGCTGGGGTAGCGAACTACCAGTCCTACGAGAGTGAAGACCTTGGTCTTACCATGGCCGAAACCTCGGAAACGGTCACCTGGATTTGTTTAACGACAACCTCGGAAGTCGGGTACTAGCCTCTTAAAATAAAATACTTATTATCTGTTTAGAACTCCTAGAACAAATGCCTTGCCATTTCTTCGAGCACTTGGTGTGCTGCTGATCCAAATTCTGTAATTTAGGGATCCTATTAAGACCTTGGTCTCGCTTTACATACAACTACTCATAAGCCTAAAAGAAAACTAATAGGCACAATACCACTCCACTGCCTACTCATTTACATGCCTGATCTTATTCATTGCAGCAAGAAAAAGTCTAAACTGAGATGCTACACAATGAAATTAAACTACATGCTCCAAATCTAAATCATTTCATGCTCATTACCTAGCAACCAAAACTAAATCTGCAGAGATAAACATAAGTCGATCATGCCCATTAAGGTAACAAAGAAAACCTAAATCTGTGCTGCTAATCATAAGGCTGTAGAATGAAATGCTATTTATAAGAATTGTAGAATGAAATGCTAACTATAAGGCTGTAGAATCTAAACTACATGTCTAATCTATACCATGGCAGCATGCTTCGATTAAAAAAAAACTTCTTTATAGCATGCTTCGAAAACTAAGAAGGAAAATCAAAGCTCGAAACTACCCTTACTGTAGGTGAGTAGCGCTTACCTTTGCGTTCTTGGACTCACCACTGAAAAAGAAGGCTTCTAGGGTTTCGGAAGGCTTGAAATCTCGGCCTCTTCTTCGTGCCTACAAGTTCTCCTTGACGAGAGGGTCTCAAATTTGTGAAGAACCCACGGAACTGCCCTTGTCCGGCCGTCGGAGATGAAGCCCTAACTTCGACTTCATTTTCGCCCGAGCCGCCGTCGCATGCGAGAGAGGAGAGAAAGGGAGGAGTTTAGGTCATGGAAAATACCTAAGTCCTCTCTTTATAACTAGGGTATTCTACTATCTACTACTGCTTAAATATATTTTTGCCCTTTCTTTGATCAGCACAGCCCTGCTGAGTTCTTGGTCATCGCGCTTCACTTAAGTCTTGGATCGGGTCGGAGGTCGCGGGTTCGAACCTCGACCGAACCTCTTTATTTTTGCAACTTCTTTCTGTTTGTAAAAAATACCAAACGAACTCCAAAAATTACATAAAAATACTCTAAAAATTTCTAAAAATCTCTAGAATATTTCTATAGCATTTCTAAATATTTATAAACACGTTTTAAACTCTAAATGATGAAATTTGGGGTGTTACAAAATCTACTAACAAGTGATGGTCCAAGTAGTTGTCAACCACCACTTATATTTTTCTATCTAGTTTACAGCCGTCATAATCTGAGTTAGAAAAACCTATAAGTTTGAAATTGGCTGTTCTAGGGTACCACATTCCTACATTAGATGTTCCTTTTAAGTATCAAAAAATTCTTTTAACATTAGCCAAGTGTGACTCCTTGGTGCATGTTTGGTGCCTAGCACACATACTGATTACAAATAAAATATCAGGTCAATTGGTAGTCAGGTATAATAGGCTTCTTATGAGCTTCTATAATATTTGAGATATGTGGATTTTCCATTTGGATCACTGTCTAGGGTCACACTGGTGGCAATTGGAGTTTTAATTTTCTTAGAATTTTTCATACCAAATTTCTTAAATAATTCAAGTGTATATTTTTGTTGATAAATGAAAGTTCCTTCATTTGTTTGTTTGATTCAAAGTCCTAGGAAGAATGTTAGTTATTCTACTAGACCCATTTCAAATTTTTGTTCCATCAATGTTATAAATTCTTGTAGGAGTTTTGAATTAGTAACCCAAATATTATATCATCTACATAAATTTTAGCTATAAATAAATCTTGATTAATTATTTTGATGATTAGAGTTGGGTCTATTTGAACTTGTTTGAAGCATTTTGAGATCAAGTATTTGGTCAGCCTCTCATACCAAGCTCTAGGAGCCTATTTTAGGCCATAGAGAGCTTTCTTTAATTTAAACACATGGTTAGGGTGTTCTAAGTTCTCAAACCTCGAGAGTTGACCTACATATACCTCTTCTTTAATTAATCCATTGAGAAAGGCCAATTTCACATCCATTTGATATAATTTGAAACTCTTATGGGTCGCATAGCTCAACAACATTCTAATTGATATGAGTCTAGCGACAGGGGCATAGATTTCATCATAGTTGAGTCCCTCAACCTGACTAAATCCTTTGACTACTAATCTAGCTTTGTTTCTAATGACTTTCCCTTTTTCATTTAGTTTGTTTCTAAAGATCCATTTTGTTTCTATTAATTTTTTATGTTCTAGTAATGGAACTAGATCTTATACTTCATTTCTTTCAAATTGGGTCAGTTCCTCTTGCATGTCTAAGATCCAATTTGGGTCATTTAATGATTCTTCTATTATTTTGGGTTCGATGTTAGAGATTAATTCTATTTGCATTAGGTTTCTAAAAGTTGATCTAGTTTAGGTTGTTAGGTCTGGGTCACCAATTATTTGTTCAAGTGGATGATTTGGGTAAACCCTTGTGGTTCTAGTTTGTTCATTTTCTTATGGTTGATGTTCTTCTTCATGTTCTTGACTTAAATATTCACTTGCTCCCCCTTGACTAGTGCTACCTCTAATAAAATTAATTGGTTGAATATGAGTTTGTTCTAGGTTATGGTTAAATTCTTCAAATTTTACATTTGTGGTTTCTTCAATCCTTAGTATATTTTTATTATATATAATGTAACCTCTACTGTTTAATGAGTAACCTACAATAATTCCCTTCTCTACTTTTAAAGAATTTTTCTAATTATTCTCTTGTATTTAGTATGCAAACTGGGCACCCAAACACTTTAAAGTATTTGATATTAGGTATTTTATTATAATAGAGTTCAAATGAAGTCTTGTTATAATTTTTATTTATTCTAGTTTTGTTTTGTACATAGCAAGTTATACTAACAGCTTCTGCTCAAAAGTATTTAGGAAGTTGATATTCGTTTAGCATTGTCATAGAGGCTTCAAGTAGGGTTCTATTCTTTCTTTCAACTATTCTATTTTGTTGTGGTATTTTATGACATAAAAATTTGTGATATATCCATTTTCTAAGCAAAATATATTGAAATTATGATTCCTAAATTCACCTCTGTTATCACTTCTAATTCGTTTGATTTTTTAGTCTTTTTCATTTTCAGTTTGTTTGTAAAAATTGCTGAAAACTTCAAATGTTTTATCTTTATTTTTTAAGAATTTCACCCAGGTGAATTTAGAGTAATAATATATTATTACTAGATAATAGAGACTCCCATTTATTGACTTAATTCCATGGGAGTCAAATAGGTCCAAGTGCAATAGTTTTAGTATAGAATTTGTTTGAGTTTGATTTATTAATTTGTTGATTTGGTTACTTTCCTTATTGATAAGCATTACAGATTGTTAAATCTAAGTTAGATAATTTTGGTAAGCCTCTAACTAATCCATTTAATTTTGTTAGGTTTCTAGAATTTGTGTGTGACATTCTTCCATGACATAACCAGGTTTCCTCTTTCAGAGTCAAGTGACACTTAAGTGAAGAGATGGTTAGGTTAATTGCATATATATTGTCCTTCCTAAACACTTTTAGGTTTATGTTAGAGTTATCTATGTGCTTAATTGAGCATTCAGAAGATAGAAACTTGACCTTATTTCCAGAATTACACAATTGACTAATACTCAGAGTAATACCTTTTTAATAATAAAGTCAGTTTTGAGTTTTATATTACCTATCTCAATTACCTTAAGTTTATCATTGTTTCCAAAGACAACCGTTCCTAGACTTTTGTATGTTAGTTGAGTAAACTCGGTGTGATCCCGAGTTAAATGTTTAGAACAACTACTGTCAAATATCTACTTAGTTTCCTATAAAAAGTGGGAGTCATTATTAACTATATAATTAAGTTTTAAATTTAAGTTAACTAAATTGTAATTGTTTGTTTAGATTTGAGTCTTAATTTCATTTAATTAAGTTAAGAATTGATTAAATTAAGAAATTAGTTTAAGTTAAGGATTTATTTAGGTTAAGAAATTAATTTAAGTTAAAAGTTTAAGTTATAAATTAATTTAAGTTAATAATTAATTAGGTTAAGTTAGAAATTAATTTAAGAACTTAATTTAACTTTAATTTAAATTTTAATTCCTATTTAAATTTTAAATTTGTATTTTGAATTTTTATTTGAATTTTGAATTGATATTTTAATTTGAATTCTGAATTTGTATTTTAATTTGAATTTTAATCTAATCCTTAGTCATCTCACCTGATCTATATTTTCAATCAGGGAATCCTATGATTTTGTGAGATGAGTTAGATTGAAATTCAGGGTTTGGTTTAACTTTGTGTTAGATTTAAGTTTAGCTTTGAG
>JBBMJZ010010150.1:0-11425 GCA_037833815.1 Zingiber zerumbet | reverse complement strand
ATTCATGAGCTTAACGAACGTGTTTACGAGCTAACGAGCCGAGCATTGCGAAACTTGAGCTTGATTTGTTTATCTTAACGAGCCTCATTAAACGAGATCAAACGAACTTTTATCGAATCGAACTTCGAATAGCTCACGAGCGGCTTGATTCATTTACATCCCTACATGGTATTAACTTTCATTGTGTATTAAGACACGAGTTAAGTCACGAGTTAAGACACGAGTAAAGAGGAGCGGGGTCAGTGATACACACATCCACGCGAAGGCAGCTAGCGCGGGCCCCAGGTATTGAAGCCGGGCCCCACATTTTATTGTCATTATTAAATATCATACTAATATTATTATTCCTAATACTCATAAATGATCTATAATTTACTTTCCCGATTTTCTTAAGGAGTAAGGTTCACTTTTTTTTTTGTTCAATGTAATTCATATATGTATATTTATCAAGTATTTTCTATATTATTTTTCATATCTTATTAATTTTTTAGTTAAAAATTATCTAGAGTATGGTCAAAAGAAAAAATGTTTTTATTTATCGGATTATATAGAAACTTTTTTATGATACAAGCTTGAAATTAATAGATACACAAAATTAAATAAATAACTAAAGCTATTTAGGAAAGAGTGCGAAAATGATATACGTACTCTCCCAAAATGAATCTTTTTTTTATTTGGCTACCATTTTTATTTTAATTTTATGATGAATTTACTTGGAAAAAAAAATTAGAAAATGAATTGCGTTGATGGACCTTCCACGATTTCATTTCTTTTGCTAAGGAAAAAAATAATGTCATTAATGATTTATATTAATTAGATGCTTAAATTTCTTTGCATTCTATTTTCAACTGGAATAAAAGAGATAAATATGATAACAAGCAATTGTTATCATATTTACTAGTGATTCTGCATTAGCTTCTAATAGCTCCCGTATAAAAGTGTCATCTTCCTAGAAGAGACCTCTGTCTCTGTGGACTGCATAAATTCTTCCTTCCTTCCCAATTCCAAGTTCTCTCCGTTTCATTTCTAAGGTTTAAGCGTCTCTCCATAGTTTGCTTCAGCCTTTTCTCTGTTCTTGGTGCTTACGAACTCAATAAACATCTGCAGGATGTTTGATCCTAAATCAAGAGCATGGATCGTTCCTTCACTCTGCTTAATCTCCTTACTGGTCTCCCTAGAAGTCGACGGAAGTCCTGCGCCAATGATTCTCTTAGAAAGTGCAGTGGCCAAAGGAGCAGGTATACTTTGCTAATCAGCTTTCATTTTCCAACTTTTTGGACGTTCGATTTGGTTTTGCCTGCCCAAATATTTTTCTTTCATTTTTGCAGTATGTCTGGATGGAAGTCCCCCGGCATATCATTTTTCACCTGGTTCTGGTTCTGGTGTGAATAATTGGTTGGTTTTCATGGAGGTCAGATCCTTTTTTTTTAATCTCCTTGCAAAGTTGCAGTTGCTTGGGCATGCTGAGTAATCTTTCTATCTTTAACCATGAATTTTGTGCTAGAAAATGAAAGAGGCACTACTGTTAGGCTGTGAATATCTAGCAATAAAAAGTCTCTAGAGTAAACATAGAAACGACAGTAGGAATAGGATCACAAGTGTCTCTCACATAGCCTTATGTAGAGTTCAGTAAAGGGAAGGATAAAGTCATGCAGTCGATTTCTATTTAATAATCTCAAAGAATGACACACTTTCTACTATTTTCAGGGAGGAGGATGGTGCAGGAACGTTACAGAGTGTGTCGAACGAACAGGTAATTCCAGAGGCTCATCTAAGTTTATGAAGGAGCTCTCATTCTCTGGCATTTTAGGAGACAATCAGAAAGCCAATCCTGGTTAGTGAAATTTTAGTCTGCTCTTCTTTGTTTATGTTTAGATTTCTTCTGAATTTAGTGGCACAATGAAATGTTTATTCTGATTTGTTTTCATCTTATACTTGCAGACTTCTATAACTGGAATAGGATCAAGATTCGATACTGTGACGGCTCATCTTTTACTGGGGATGTAGAAGCAGTCGATCCAGTAATCTGCTTAACCCATATTGCATCACGATGGATGAGTCCTGCGTGCCATATTTAGTGACAATTTTCCAATGTAAATTTTTGTCAGGCTACAAATCTTCACTATAGAGGAGTCAGGGTTTGGCATGCCATTATCGACGATCTATTAGCAAAGGGGATGAACAAAGCTGAAAATGTAGATAAAAGTTGTGAAGGTTCATCATGCAACATCTCATGCTAATGTTGCTGAATTCTTGCAGGCACTACTTTCTGGTTGTTCGGCAGGGGGACTGGCTTCCATTCTACACTGTGATGACTTCCGCAGTCTTTTACCATCAAGCACGAATGTTAAATGCTTTTCTGATGCTGGTTACTTCATCGACGCGTAAGTTCGATCATGGTTATCTTGTTTGATCAATATGATGCTAAGGAAATTAAACCATAATTGCTTCCAACAGGAAAGATATATCTGGAGCAGACTCTGTCAAATCCCTTTATACTGATGTTGTCAACCTTCATGTATGTTGAGAATGAGTGATTCCATGCTGAAGTAGTCAATCAAAGGATACGTACTCACATATTGTTTGTTAATTCTCAGGAGTCGGCGAAGAATTTGCCGTCTTCTTGCAATTGGAGTCAAGATCCAAGCTGGTGCTTCTTCCCACAGAATGTGGTGCCTACGATGAGCACTCCCCTTTTCATACTTAACTCAGCCTATGATTCATGGCAGGTAACAAATCCACGAGAAACATTTCTCTTTTTTCCCCCGGCCACTTGATATGTTTATTTAATTATATATTCATGTTTGTCTCGCTGCAGATCAGGAATATTTTAGTTCCAAGTTCTGCGGATCCTGGACAAGCTTGGGCAGAGTGCAAGCTTGATATTAAGAAGTGTTCTTCATCTCAACTGCAGACATTGCAAGGTTAATTTTGGCAGTTCTGATAACTTTTAACTGGAAATGGCCTTTTAGAATAGAATCTCTTTTTCCCTAAAACTATCTGATCTCGTAATGCTTGATTAATTCAGGTTTCAGGTCGCAGTTTCTGCAAGCATTGCCAACCAGCACCTCCACAGGCATGTTCATAATCTCCTGCCATGCTCATTGCCAGTCAGGAGGTCGGCCCACATGGCAAGATGTTGATTCTCCCATGATTGAAAACACTGTGAGCTCTCAAATTAAAGACAAGAAGAAACATAATTAGACCATATATATATATATATGCCAATCCATCTATAACGGGATCAAATTTAACTCTCTGCAGACGATTGCCAAAGCTGTAGGGGACTGGTACAATGATCGGAGTGCCGTGAGAAAGATCGATTGCGAGTATCCATGCAACTCTTCATGTCCAAACATCGATAACGAATGAAGTTTAGCTCCTCGAGAATAAGCGTGGGAGGAACTCCATTCGCCCTCTTGTCCACCTTGCAATGACGTTTACCTTGGCCGTTTACTTTGTTTGAAGATGAGAAAAATAACTAGTTGTATGATTGAAAAATTCGATCGTGCCAAGAAAAGATATTGATTCTAATATTCTCTTTGAATAATGTCTAATAAAGATTAAAGTGCATTTTCAAACATACAAATTAGATGAAAAGTTCCAACGCTGTACATTTTTTGTATGATATTTGGGAGCCAGGATCTACTGGACCACATTTTATGGTCTAGGAGATGTGTCATTCTTATTTATGGTCAGATCGTGGTCACGATCCGACCGCAATTACTTGTGATGATCCATAAATTCAAGTGATACATCTCCTAATTATAAAAAGTGATCTAGAAGATCTGCCGTTGATATTTAGAGTCTTATTTATGTGATAGATTTATTAAGAATTATATAGAAGGCATAAAATAATCGATTGTAAATATAAGGGAATCTTTTTATGGACTCGTCCGCATACAGTTACACATCTACAGTCCATAGAGGCGGACGAAGGTAAGCGAACGAGGATGGTTACGGCTGTTGAGCGCGTTCGAGTTTGATCGGTTCCTGGTGCTCCTGCCTTAGCTCTCCGTCCTCCCACTTTGCTCCTCTGTCTTCTTTACCATCTCCTACCCTCTGTCTCCCGCCGGAGATCCGCGATGGGTCGGCCCCCGCACGGCGGCGGACCCGTCTTCCGATTCACTCAGAACGAGGTATACGCCGCCTACCTTTCTCCTTCCTTCTCGCTATTCCGTCATCGTCATATTCTGTTTATGTTTTATGGCGGTAGTATTTTAGGGTTTTGTGAGGATGAATTGCCGTGATTGATGTCGAATAATTTCAATTGGAAGGAAGACTGCAATGTTTTCATTTTTTCTTCTTCCTTCCGGTCTAATTTGGTTTGCTTCGGCGTTAACCATTTCCCGCATAGATTCTCAGCTAGGATTCATCCATGGTTATAGACTTGCCAAAACTAGAAACAAGTAGTGTATGGGTAATCTCGTATTCTTAAATTCTAGTGAAGGTCTGATACTATTGTGATACTCCGTGGCCGGGGGAAAAGTAGATGGAAAACAAGGAACGGAAACCATGGTTCCATTCTTTACTTGAATCGAAAATATTTGGAGAGAAGACCTAAGATATTCCCTAATCTTCTATCTTCTCCTTTTATCAGTTATTCTCATCCCCTAATGTTAACACTGTGAATTGGTGTTTGCAGGAGCACGTTAATGTAGGTCTGCTATCTGTTTAGTGGCGTCATAGGGGCCTTAAAATTTTCTATTTAACCAATAATGGTGCATGCTATTTTTTGGTAATCTTATTGAAGAACTTAATAGTGAGTGGCTGAGTAGAATTTAACAGGATAATGGCAACAGACATCCCCTTTTGGGGGCAGTTCTCAAGACTTCACCGATCATGAAAGTGAGCTAGGTTTGATTGAATCCTGAAACTAGGAAGGCTTGCTTCTTAGCTTAGTGCTATAAGTGCAATCAACTATTCCCATTTCATAAGTAACACGTAGATCAATTTTAAAATAAGTTTGGTATCTCTGTCTTCTGATTTAGCATAGTGGAAATTGTTAACAATAATAAAATCCATTTTTTAGAATATGGTACATGGTCCAAACTCCGCTCATGATGAATTACCCCGTCATGACCGGTCCTAAGCCCGGATAAAGAGGAGAGTTGCGTTAGGTTGCTAGCCAACGTTAAATTATGACAAATGTTCAATGAATGAATCAATTAAACTATTGTGCTAATGCTAGGTTGTTCCTCGGAAGGAACGCGTTGCAGGGTCCGACTGTAACATCTCTGCAAGGACCGCTTCATCTTCAGAAATCGGGTGTAGTGATAAATATGTAAGAGTTCACGTTGGCAAGAATCACTACATCTTCATGAGAACGTAGGTATAGTGTTAAATAGGCAAGAGTTCTCACATCATAAGTCGGATAAGAACAAATATAATAGGAAAACTGTCTAAGAATTGGAAGATTGAACATAAGAATCTAGTAAAGTAATGGAAGTAGTAGATACAATGATTAGGAGAAAAATTAGCATTTTATGTGTACAAGGGACAAAATGGGTAGGCAAGAAGGCAAAGATAATAAAGAACTCAGGTTTTAAGTTATGGTACACAGGAAATAGTAAAACAAGAAATAGAATGAGTATTTTTGTAAATAGTTCATTAAAGAATGAAGTTGTATGAGTAGTTAGAAAGAGGGATAGAATTATAGCTCTCCAGATAGTAGTGGGGAAGAAACTATGCACGTAATTAGCATATATGCACCTCAAATAAGATTAGATGAATATATCAAATTAAGATTTTGGGACGACATAGATGAAGTATTATAAAATATTCCACCAAATGAAATGATTTTGATAGGCGGCGATCTAAATGGATATGTTGAAATGAAAAATGAGTAATATGAGAGGGTGCATGAGAATTATGAGTTTGGAACCAAAAATGAAGAAGAGAAAATACATTGAATTTTGCGATGACATATGACCTTATACTAGCTAATACGTTTTTTAAGAAAAGAGAAGAACACTTGGTCACGTTTAAAAGTGAGAATAATAAATTAATTTTTTTTATGGTTAGGAAGAGAGATACAAAGATTTGTAAAGATTGCAAAATCATACTTGGAGAAAGCTTAACTACCCAACATAGGTTAGTAGTGTTGGATATATGCGTCAATATAGTATCAATAGAAGAAAAATATACACGACTCCTAGAATTAAGTCGTGGAAGTTGATCGGAAGCAAAACATATTTAAGGAGAAGGTAGGAGTATAAGCATTAGGTGAAATATATGGTGACTCTAATATGACATGGGATAAAATGATATCAAAATTAAAAATAGTAGCCAAGAGTGTACTTGGTGTGTTAAAGGGGTATGCACCACTAAATAAGGAATTGTGGTGGTGAAATGAGAAAGTACAGGAGAAAGAAGGGAAAACAAACAGCCTATAAGGAATTATATATTTATAAGAATGACAAAACTTTAAAAAATATATAATATCCAAGAAAGAGGCTAAGAAAGCATGGAATGAAGCAAAGAATGAAACTATACATCTTCTCATGGTACTAATTAAAAAGTATCGAGAGTAAGATTTACACATGATATTCATTGACTTGAAAACAACTTATGATAAGGTTCCAAAAGAAATATAGGAAGAATTCTAGAAAAAAAATGTATTAACGTAGTATATATTGAATTAATTAAGATATGTACAGGGATGTAATAGAGGGATTGAGAAAGATGTTTTACATAAAATACAAGCAGGATGGTTGAAATGGAGGAGGGCATAAGATGTCTTATGTGATCTTAAAGTACCTCTAAAACTTAAAGGGAAGTTCTACAAAATGGCAGTTAGACCTGCTATGTTATATGTCGTTGAATGTTGGGCTATAACTCGAACACATGAGCCGAAGATGAGAGTTGCAGAGATGAGGATGTTAAGGTGGATGTGTGAACATAGGAGGATGGACAAAAAAAGAAATGAGAACACTATTGAGGGAAAACTTCGAGAAACACGTTTAAGATGATGTAGACATGTACTTAAACGGCCAATAAATGCTCCTGTTTGGTGATGTGAAATTATGACAAATACACACATCAAACGCGGACGAGAAAGACGAAAAAAAAACTTAGAAACAATCAAACAAGATAAAATTTATTAAAGTATAGATGATGATATAGTAGGGAATAGAACTCAATGACGTAAAAGGATTCATAGTGGGATAAGACTTTATTGTTGTTGTAGTATGGTACATGGTCCAGATTGGTTCCAATTCCCAATTGAGCCTTGCATAGAGTTTAATAGAGGAGTAAGATAATGTAGCTGGCCTCAAATAGTTCAGACTGACAGATGATGGGAATGATTCCTTTCAAGTTAATCACTCAATGATAACCATCCATCTATCCACGTTCGCCATGATGCATTAAATGCCCCCCTCTCCTGGATTAGCAAATTTTTAGAAGAAACTGAGCAATATGATTTCTTATATGGGTCTTTTACTCTTCTTTGCAGATGTTCTGCTTCCTTAGCATGTAAATTCCTGTAATCATCTTGGTTTATCATGGTTCATATTGATTTTTTGCAGATCTTGTGCTTTGATCATTTAGTGCACATATGAAATATCTTTAATGATGAACTGACGCTCCCATCTGTTCTAGTCTCCGGAGGGTATTTATGAAATGTGAAATGCTTATCCTAGACATCCTAGCAATACTTGTCTTTTGGCAATAACAATCCTTCACTGCTGAGGTTTCTACTATGTCTTTGGATGGACTGATGTCTAAAATTCACCTTTTCCAATGTAATTTCATTGTCTTATAAACATCTTTCTACATGTTTATTTGTTAATGTTGCTATTATAGTTTTAATTGAATTGAGATTTTATTATTTTTGGTTTTTTAATGATTCATTTTCTGGCCATGATTCATTTATTTCCACCTGCTATGAATGACCTTTCGTTGCTTTTCAAAAATTTATAATACTGAATTGTAGAATATGGAGCTATGATCACATCAAACAATTGGTCTGTAGATGAAACAAATCAATGCCTCTATCTAATCTGGCAAAAGGTAATTTTGCTCACCCCAAGCGGCCAGTATTGTTGGCCCCATGGCAAGATCCATACAGGTAAATCACGGTACGTAGCAGTCTCCTAGGTGGGAGGGTTATAAATCACGGTACACAGCAGTCTCCTAGGTGGGAGGGTATAACCCTGGGCGATCCCTGAGAATCGACCTGTGCCCAATCCGGCAAGTTTATCATCTTAGTACCAACTGCGCTACACCCATGGGGGCGTCTACGCCTCTATCTAAGCTGCATATGTATGGCATCTACTTGGGAATCTGTTAGTGTACTTGCTGAGGTCAATTAAGATAGCTTAAACAATGCAAATATACAATTAACTGGTGAAATTCTTACAGTAGAAACTTTCCAGTAGATCTAGATATTTTCACTAATTCACTGTTCCTTGTGTGTTTTGCGGTATAATGCACTGCCGATTGGATTGTATATTTCTCATGATTGGTTTATCAATCCATGTTTGTAACGAGGATTTCAACTCTTTCTCACCAAGAAATGAAAGGAAGAGCAAGGTTTTTAACAAAATATTAACCTTGTGCTTACTTATTATGAGATGATCATATTCTACTGTACTAGTGTGCTTTCTTGTTCATGCTATCCAAACTCTCATGCATATTGAACCTTCTTCTATGTTTTTTGAAATTGTCCACTTCTTTGTTATAGTTGCTTTTGTATTTGTTCTGGAGTCTCAATTAGATCTGTTAGTTGTTAACACTGTAGGAATATGAGGTAAGGGCCTCAAAATCTCTATTAGGAACTGCCAAAACAAGGCTGGACAAGGCGATTATCAGGGAAAACAAGGAAGTTAGTTTTTGAGAAAAGTTGTATGTTTTCTTACTTCCAAGTGCCAGGCAAACTTATATTAAATTAAATTACCAGGCCATTGCCTGGTGCTTAGCTTTGAAGAAAGTATACCCATCTTGTGCATCCTCCAATAAATATTTTAAACTAAAATGATGAACATATTTTGTGCCCTCTTCCACCATTGCTAATTTGGTATTTTGGTCCTCTTACTAGTATTTTTTTTCTTGGTTGATTATTTTTCTATAATGTTTGTACTTAAAAATTTTGTTTTTTTACTGTCTCAATTCAGACATAATGATGTCTGCACATGTTTATTGATGATTCTTGTTTTTTTTTTTTTTTTGAGTTATTACATTGTTTTTTGGGATTGAAGTGCAGTTCTTATCAATTCCTAGTTGTTTATTCCATGCCTGTGGTTTTTGTATAGGTCACATAAGTAATGCAAACAATTGACAATACATGTATTTTGTCATTTGCTATCTAACTGCACAAGAAAGGGGAATAATTGTCTTTTGATTTTGATTTTGTTTCTAGTGGGCAACGATTATATTGTTGCTTTTTAATTGTATTCAGCAGTTGCATGTTTTAACACTTAAACTATGGAATCACTTTTGTAGTTTTGTTGAACACATAGATCAAGTAGACTCGATCAAATACTTCTATGTTCCTCTACTATTGTTAGTCCATGATGAACCTTTTTCTATCCATCCATTGAGAGAATTTTTGTATAATTATAGGGTCTTCATACCTCATTGAGGAGTGATAGGAATATGTCATTAACTCAATCTACTATGTGATTTAATGAAATTTGTTCGTGACTAATTAGGTGCTGGAGATGGAATCTTGTTTGCAAGAAGTAAATAATTCAATACCACCTCGTGAGGTTATAAGCGCGCTTGCAGATAAATTTAGGTATGTTTGTGTCAATTTCCGGTCAACCTTTGCTGAGAACTTTCTTAATATTTTTTGCTTTTTGAAGTCAATCCTCTGAGCGAGCTGGGAAGATTGTTGTGCAATCAAAGCAGGTTTACTGCCTCTTCATGCTGCTACTGAGATATCACCTTCTCCAACTATTGTTAACACTAGAGATGCTATAGGTATGGAATTGGTTCCAGAATAGGAGATATGCACAGAGAGCAAAGTTGAGCAAGCCAGCTGCAAAGTTAAATATTGTGCCTATGCATCGAGAAGAATCAATTCCATTTACAAATGTGGCTGCTCCTATTTCTGCTCCTACTGGTAATTTTCTTTGGTTTACTGTTTATGTTTAGAAGATAAAATATATTTAAGTATAGATGATGATATAGTAGGAGATAGAGCTCAATTGAATAAAAGGATTCATATAGCTCACCACACCTAGTGGGAGAAGATTTGATTGTTGTTGTTGTACTGTTTATGTTTCTACTTATGGCCAATGTTCTAAAATTCACTAGGCGCTAGTGGGAGCTAGACCAACATCTAGCGCCTAGGTCGCCTAGGCTGCCTAGGCGGAGACTAGGCGCCGCTAGGCGGATTCCTCGGTATCAACATAATTTACATAATAACTTACATATTATAACTCCAACACAATAACATCAAATTTAAAATGAGTTCAAAATTACACAACTAATAAAATACCATCGGATACAAACTCAATATCACCGGGACACAAACTCAACATCAAATTTATTCTACTTATCCATAATTTTCAAGAACTTGTTCTTCATCGGATACAAACTCAATATCATCATTGTGATTCTCCTCTTCTTCTTCAGACGCAAAATCCTCCTCATGAGGTTCTCTTATACTAGAGCTTCTTCGGAGTTGTAGATTTTCATCTGCTCCACTTGCTTCATTAACTATTTGTCATGAGCGCACAACCTAGTTCAACTTCATCTTCTCCGCCATCCATAATCCAACCTTTGCATTTGAAGCATCTTTTGCAAGAAAGATATCGACATTTCTTTCTTTTTTTTCTTTTTTGTTTGTTCAACAATCTAGCATTAAATTAGACAAATACTAGATTGTTCAATTTGTTGACATCCAATCTATTTCTTTTCTTTGTATGAATCTAAAAAAAAAGAGAGAGAAAATATTATAGTGAGTAACATGAATATAAAACTTAAAAATTAATACTTACTTTAATTAAAGACATAAAGTTTAAAGCTTACTCCTTCGAATGCACTTCAATTTCTTTCACACCCAGATGAACTTGAAGTTGAAAATATCCTCAATGCCACTCTTATCAAGTTGGGTGTGTGAGCACCGTATGTACTCCACCATACACATGGATCAAATATATCATCATTTTTTTCACATGCTTTTGCTGCTAATGTTTTTCCGAATAACTCAGTCTTGTCTCTGTATTTTGTCAATTCCTTGTTAATAATTGTATCCTGTAGATCTAATTCATTGGTATGCAAAATTTCCATATATTCAAAAACCCCATCGCGACCTCCTCATAAAGCAATAGAACTATCTTTATAGTAAAAATAGGGATTCAATAAAAATGCAGTGGTATGCAATGATGTATCAAGTCTATCCTTTATTTTTGACTCAATCATTATGATAGGCTGATAATTTGATTTCACGTTCAGGTACACCTGCCACCTTGATGTC
>JBBMJZ010010113.1:0-11428 GCA_037833815.1 Zingiber zerumbet | reverse complement strand
AGACTTACCTTGCTTTTTTGCAAGAGGCTGTTTCCAGAATTCGAACCCGTGATCTTTTGGTCACATGACAACAACTTTTATTAGAAACTGAATCTAAGGAAATTATATGCATTAAACTACTTCAACATCTGACAATTTTAAGAGGAACAGACGACTAACCAAACCTTGCGAGGCAATGACTCAGTTATCTGTCTCAGAGAGGAAGAATGTATGACTCCATGCTGTTCTCGCCCAACCAGCCCAACCAATTGTCTGATATTCCCCAACTATCATCAAAAGACACGGGAGAATAAGCACTTCCCCAAGTTCTTTGGTCTTTCTCCAAGTCATCAATGTCTAAAACACAACTTGAGCCGATCTGCTCAATATCCGAACCCATCAATTGGTCAAATGTATAACTGTCTTCAAGTGGGAAGAAAGAAACATCAGGTATCTTTCCTGCATTTAGCCATGCTTCTTTGTACTCCCTTTTGCTAGTTCTGTTGTCATGCTCTTTACATGCAGATGACTCATTGAAGAGAGTTGGACACTCAAATTGTGGACTTCCAATCTCCTTTTTACTCTTGCACTTCTGATCTCCCTCTCCATTTGAATGCATGGATTCAACTGAGGGAACCTTTAGCTTCTTCTTCTTCAGGACTGTGTTCCAGTAATTCTTGATTTCGTTGTCTGTTCGACCGGGTAATCTTCCAGCTATCAGAGACCACCTGCAAGTTTAGCACTAGCAAACATCAGTATGAAATCAAAACTCTTCATCATTCTGAACAAGGAGTTTAAACAACCTGTTTCCCAAAAGATTATGGAGCCTGATGATAAGATCCTCTTCTTCTTTGGATATGTTTCCCCTCTTGATGTCCGGCCGTAGATAATTCAGCCAGCGAAGCCGGCAACTCCTGGGGCATCGATTTAGGCCTAAAGCAACACCCAACTGAGCTTAATTACTTGGCAAATCTCTAGCCGGTAAGAAACTTATTGCAGGAGTGAACTTTGATTTCAAGCGTTTACAAATAAAGTGTGATAAGCTTTTATTTGACCTGTTCTTTTGGGAACCCTCCCCCACTTTCCTTCTCCATGAGTTCTGACATGCTCTGCTAGGATGCTGTCCTCAGTAGCACTCCAGGACACTTTGTTAAAACCTTGCTTGGGGTTTTTGGTGCACATGTTTGAAGGAGACTGAAATGACCTCTGATCAATCCGAGTGCATACACTCTTGAGTAGTTAGTAAGCATTCTTATAGAGCAGCATGCAAATGCAAATCATGTGCCTTAAATATTTAAAGGGTGGGGGGGACCTCAGCGGAGGTATATATGATGGCTGATAAGAATTGTGTGACCCGTGCATGATGTGGGCCTGGCAACCGTGCTAAAATAAGAGCACCTTTAGAGGTGGCTACTCAATAGAAAAATCATCATCCCGTTCGACATCACAAAGGTTGATATTATATATGAGTGAGTGTTATGTCACCATAATGCTCCACATAATGAGATGGATCATAATCACCACCATGTGCTTACTTCATTGCTTTGCACCTGCCATTCTCACTGGTCCTTCAATGCTAATGTCACTGCTAAATGAAGAGATCATTTTCTTTTAAACAAAGAGATAATGATATAATAATCTCTCTTCCGGAGTCATATGTGTCATGCAATCTATCAGAACAGTTAGATGGTAACAATTCCAGAGCTAACAAAGAGTTTGGCACATGCATTATATTACTCCTCTGTAGCTGTTGTCATCAAGCTTCGAGTCCCCAATTGATACTCCTATAACGAGAAATTTCTTTTGCTGAGAGAGAGAGCGAGAGAGAGGGGGGAAATCTTACCATTCTCCATAGCAATATCTTTAAGGTACAGCTCTTTTTTCTGAACCCTGTTCTATTCATTGTCATCTTCTCTACCTGTCCATCTCAATCGCATTATGGTTCCAATAGTGAATAATTGCAAAAGCATAAACTTAGGAAAACTTTTGGATGTATTGGTAGTAGGACTCAACTTTTCGTCACATTCAACTCAATGTCATATTCATGTACACATCATTAGCTACTATTTCTTGAGACTCAAATGAGTTAATTGTACTGCTTTTTTCTTTGTTAGCATGCTTCATTTCAAGTTGGAGCTCATTTTTTCTACATATATGTATCAATCAAGAATTATCTGGCTTGATGAATCCATGTCACTATTTTATGATGGGAGGATTCCCTGAACGTATTAGGTGGAGTTTAATTGTACTGCTTTTTTCTTTTTTAGCATGCTTCATTTCAAGTTCGAACTCATTTTCCTACATAGACGTATCAATCAAGAATTTTTCTGGCTTGATGGATCCCTGTCACAATGTTATGCTTTGGAGGATTCCCTGAATCGTAGTAGGTGGAGTTTTCCACCAGGGTCTCAGACTTTGTCTGAGGATTCCCTGAACATAGTAGGTGGAGTTTTCCACCATGGTCTTGGACTTTGTCTGACATATTAGTTAGTTTTAAGTTTAAATAAATCTATTGCAACATTTCACATGCTTTTATTTTTTATTAAATCATCACAAAAACGGAATCAATTTGATTTTTTCATTTTCAATTTCTATACAGTTGGTAAGGTTCAATCAACATATCTGTCAATCAAAGTGATATTCTTCTGTCTTTTATATTGTTGCGGCTTATCCCCTCTTTGTTGAGCTAATTGTCAATCTTAGTGATTACAGGAGGCATGCAATCTTTAGCCTTGTTCTTTAGCCTTGTTGCTTTGAGCAAGCTACAATTTGAAAGCCTCAGCTTCCTTCATGACCCTCCATATTCAGTACTCTTCTTGCTTTTGCTGGTTTTAGGCAATTAATTTTTTCTAGAATTCTTTTGACATGCCATCATTTGTCATTTTGAATGATTCATGAGATTCTTTAGTGATCAAATACGATAATTTTATTCTATATTTTGATCAATTGAAAAAGTATTTCAAGCCTATTAAAATGTACTTATTTCTGACAAAATTGTTTACAAAAGCCATTGCATGCGACGCTCTCTATCAATCCTTCTTACTTTTATACCTTTCAGAAAAAGAACTACTGGCCGTTTAGACTTTTTTTTTATATATATTAGACGGACACCTTCGCTCCACCTTCCCTTGGTTTTGCCTATGAGATAAATTAGGAGCATAACTCATACCCACTTAAAAGCTAACCTCGATAATATTCGTCCTTAAATGACAAGGTTATGGATTTTTTTAATTAAGAGAGTTAGAGAGGTTAATAGAAATTAGAAACGTCTTAGAGCTTTTAACCTAGCAAATAGGTAAAAATTAGAAACCTCTTAAGAACTTTACCATATAACCTTTTGGCAAAAGACGATTCGCTCACCCCAACGTCTCCGTCAATCCGTCCCTAGGCTAATACAGAGGAGGTCAATCACTTGTTTGTATAAATGGTTGTTTTCATTTCTTCAAAAAATATTATTTGTTAACCAAATATATGTTTATATTTATTTTTTTTTAAATTGGCACAATGTATGCAGTTTATGCCGATTAATCTTAGAATAACCTTATGAAAGTTTTCTAACAATCATCAGGATAAATCAGGAAACATTTGCAATGAACAGTTTATCAACTCAGCATTCTTACGTCAATCGCCTATTAAGAAAAATTTATTTGTTAATTTATAAAAGTTGGACTTGATCTTTAGTGTATGAGAAATTGAGAAGATTTTTTTTACTGTTGTACAGTTACTCCAGGCATAAATTCTCTTTTTATTGCATCAAAAGTAAAACTGTCATCTTAATGACTGCTTCAGAGCGGTCCTATACATTCTAAAAAAGATAAATTAGGAAGGGTATTTGTTCCAACACACCAGATTAGAGCACAAATTCTCTCATGATATTCATATGCATGTGGGTGGTTTGTCATTTAAGTTGATGAGTATTTTTTTTTAAATTAAGAACTAATCAGGTTCATTAAATAGTAAATATTTTATAGATTGAAGTTAATTGTCCTGTGAGGGTGTTAAATTAATTACAATGGAATATAAATTAATTTTCGACGAAAGCATATTTTTGGGATGAATAAAATTATCTTTTGTTATAATAAAAAAATTTAATTTAATCTTATAAATACAGACATATAATATTTTTAAACTGATTGAGCATTTAGTTTTTTTTTTTTTTTAATTGATGATTTAGTTAATGCATTAAAATTCTAGATTTTATCTTGGAATTTCAAAATAAATATAATTTTATAATTCCGCAAAAAATAAAAGCTTTTCAATTTAGCAAACAACCTCCTAAAACTGAGAAAATGAAACAAATTGTCGCCAAGTTGAAAATCGAGTTAAATTCAGGGGCAAATCATAAAATCTTCTCTTTATTCTGCAACCCGCGTCCTCCTCGCTGCTTACCACGCTAATAAAGACAAAAGCTAGGGTTTTGCTCGTCGATTGCTTCTCGCTCCTCGTCATCATGAGCCGATCGGGCCAACCTCCGGATCTTAAGAAGTGATTTGATCGTCTTTTCTTTCGTTGATTTTCTATTTCTTCGTTTCTTTCCAATCTTTTCTTCATTTCGAGTCTAAGTTTGATTCTCACTGCCAATACCCGCTTTGCTTCTTCAGGTACATGGACAAGAAGCTTCAAAGTGAGTTCTTTTATGGCAGAATACTCTGGTTTTAGTTCTATAATGCTCTTTTCTTACGAAAAATCATAACTTTTGGGATTTGATTTCATGGCGTTTTTACTAGATTTCGAGCTCTCGAGTTGCTATTGTTAAACGACTAGTTCAAACAGTTACATAGGCATATTACTGCTGCAAAGTAATATTGTTGACAGGCTATATGGATGAACAACTAGGAGATAGGAGTTTCTGGTTTTGAGCATCCACTCAAGTTGAAAGTAGATACTGAACAAATTCTTGCTTATTTTGGTCATTAAACATTTCATACGAGTGCTTGATTGTATCAATATGCTTACGGTTGCCTTTATTTACTATATGCTTAGAATAGGTAAACTCAATTGCTTTTACTGTGTCATTGAGTTTTGAATCACATTTTGATGGTTAAAAAAACCGGTGTTGTTTTGCAGTTACTCTGCATGACAAAGCATGATTATCCTCATACCAAATGTTTGATCTCTCTTGTTAAAGTATCCTGTAGTTGTTGCTCATGTAACATGCTAGTCATATTTGGTCTTGTGGTTCTAGTTGGTCTCACAGGCTAGATATCTTCATAGGCAGATAGAGTGAGACTGCCATTGTTTTTTATTTTGTTTTGTTTTTATCATGGATACCTGAAGGATTACGATTTATTTTCAATATTTATATGGATTTTGACTCATCTAGCCATTCAAATGAGAATAGTTGTGTGTTTGCCAACCTTGAATTAGAAATCGAAATGCATGGGAGAAGTAATGCATCAGTTAATAAATGGTTGGATAAAATGGACATGAGAAACCTAATATTTTGAGAAATTCCTGACGTGTTAAATGCATTAAGATAACATGTACTTGTTAATAAGAATGTCATGCACAATAGTGCCAATAGAAGCAAAACCGTATAGTTGCTATATCATAACAATGAAAAATACCTATGACACGGAAGAAAAAAGAATCATGGCATCTTAGGTTAGGTGCAATACAAATGTATGAGCAATGATAAATGTTCTACTATTTTAGACTATGTTAGTGTAATTTTTTTTTCTATCAACAAAAAAGAAGTTATGATGATGATACTCCTTTTTAATTTCATCAAGGAATTGGAATTTACAAACAACAGTAACAACCAATCCTTGTTCCACTAGGTGGGGTTGGCTATTTGGATCCTCCTATACCATTGAGCTTTATCCCCCTATTATATCATCAACTATATCTAAATAAATTTTATCATTTTTATTATTACTAACCAAGTCTTCTTTGGTTTTCTTCTTTCTCGTTTAATGTGCATATTTGTCATATTTATATCGCCTAACTAAAATATTTATTAGTCATCTAAGTACATGTTTTTGCTATCTTAAACGTGTTTCTTAGAGTTTTTAATCAATAGGCACAATTTCGACTTTCTTTCTAATGATCTCGTTTCTTATCCTATCCATTCTCATATGTCTGCACATCCATCTTAACATCTTCATCTTTGCAATTCTTATTTTCTGCTCACATGCTTGAGTCATAATCTAATATTCAACTTCATATAACATAGCAGGTCTAATTGTTATTTTATAGAACTTCCTTTTAAGTTTTAGAAGTATTTTACGATCCCAAAGAGCAACTAATACTCTCCTTCATTTACCATTTTGCTTATATTTAATGTAAGACATGTCTCAACCCCTTGATTTTAAATACTTAATCCTCTCAGTTATAAGTAACTTGTCATCTCCTATTTTAACCGTTGCTACTACGTTTAATATTATTAAACTTAAATTTCATATATTCTTTCTTTACTCTACTAAGTTTAAAACCTTCATTTCCAGCACCAAGATTCAAGCTTAACCTTCACGTCTCATCTATCAAAATAATATTATCTGCAAACAACATGCACCATGATAGAATATCTTGGATGTGTTTAGTAAGATCATCCATGATTAGTATAAAAAGATAAGGATTAGAGTTGATTCTTAATGTAATCCTATAGTTATAGGAAACACTTAGGTTAATTCACTTAGAGTTTTCGCTCTTTAGGTGAATTCGGTTACGTATTTCCAGAATTCTCCATATAATTTCCCTGTCTTAAGTTTGTTTAGGTTGACTAATATTATGTGTAAGTCTTACTTTTATTTATTTTTTTCGATATTTTTCAATTAGTAGTTTGAGAAGATATATAACCTCTATTGACGATCTTTGAGGCATAAATTCAAATTGATTTTTGTCACCGTACTCTCTGTCCTTGGTCTTTCTTTCATTCACTATTTCTCAAAGTTTCATGATATGAAGCTTAATACCCTTATAATATGCATAATTTTGTACATCTTCTTTGTTTTTATATAGGGGACTAGAGGATTTATTATCCATAGATCAACTCTCCAATATTTTTTTTTGTTTTCAATATCAAATTGAATAACTTCGTAAGTCATTCAATAGACTACTTCCCTCCACACTTTCATATCTCTATCGGAATATTATCTGGAATTGACAGAATGAAAAAAAAAAAGAAAATTGCGAACAGCCCATACGTAAATACTCAAGTGTTGGAAAGTGCACAGCTGATTTCCTCATTCACAAATTGTAAGACTGACAATTGACAACACGTGAAACTTGTTTATTTTGAATTGGGTAGTGGATGATAGCAAATTTCCAATGATATATTGTCTTACACAATTTCCTGGAGTGAAGATTGAAGTGGGAAGGTGATCCATCTTAAATTTCTTGAAGTTCTGAAAAATTGTTTGTCAACAGTATGACTGTTTGGCATGTGTATTAAATAGGCTAATTGCAAATGATATTATTCTTTTTAGGCTGTTCATTATTGTAGCATGACATTTGTGATGCACTGTTATAATCCTCAGTAGTCTCATTCTTCGCTTTATCTATCATGAATGCATTGATATCACTCAACTTAGAACTCCTGTTTCAGTAAAACTGAATGCAAATCGCGTTGTGGTTGGCACTCTTCGTGGGTTCGACCAATTTATGAACCTTGTCATCGAAAACACAGTGGAGATGAATGGCAATGAGAAGAATGACATTGGCATGGTGGTGAGTTCCTTTGGCCAAAATTATTCTGATGAATCTTTTAGCCATGCCCTGTTCAAAGAAATCGGAAATCCTTTTGTAGGTTATTCGAGGAAATAGTGTGGTGATGATTGAAGCGTTGGAGCCTGTTGCCAGAACATAATTCATCTTTGCCCTCGGTGATTCTGGTGGCTATGTTACTGACGAAGTTCTGCAAGTCTGATAGGGAGTATTAACAGGCGATATGTTTTACAATTGTCCAAAACGTGGTTAAGAAAGTATGACATTGTTTTCCCTCATATCTTTTAAGTTTGTACGAAGCTCATATTAATCATTGATCACTTTGTATTTTTGTACCCGCATCGTGAGTGTTTTTTTTTTTTAGTTTCATGAAATATTGAATCCATGCTTATGATTGGAGATGCTTTTAGGCAAATTGAATTTTCAATGTTTCTTCGGAAGTGTCATAATCAAATTAAGAGTTGCTATATAACAGAGGCCTTAATTTTTTCTTTCATTGGGTCATTTTGTTTCAGCGCAGTCCGACATTAAATCAATTTGTGGTTACATTTGAAAAGAACTTAAATTTTGCTTATTAGATTTTGGTTTTTTGAAAGTTGTATTATTGATGGTTGACTTTAATAAATATGAAACTATTAAAATGTCATTTAGAAGTTATGGATTTGAGTCACTAAAAATAGTGATTAAATTGTGTATAATAGATTTAATTTGGTTTATTTTTTTTTTAAGATTCCGTAACTTACGGAAACTTTGTGGATGTTTTTTTATTAAGATTTTGTATTGACGAAAGCTTCTTGGGTGCATATGATGAATTTGATAGATTTGAAAATCAGCTTGTAATTTTATGTTTTGATAATACATAATTGACACAAATTGTTTTTTTAAAATCAGATTGTAATTTGATATTATGGTAATACACAATAACGGTAACGATTGAAGAATTTAGGAACGAGGGAATGGAATGATGATTATTTAGATTGTGAATTTAGGAATGATAATTTAAAAATAATTTTTAAATTTATAGAATGAATTTTATCTTTATTCTCATTCCATCTTACTATTAAACTTATACCCTAATTATTTCTATTATTTAATCAAACGCCATCTAACACTAAATTTATTTATAAAAAGACCATGACGAATTACATTTCGAAATTTCTACAGGGTAAAACACTAATTCGAAAACCATAGGAACATTTTGAAACGCATCACAAACTGTTGGGGTAAAATGAAATTTGTACGAAATAACGGTTCTGATTCATTAGAATGGCGCATTTCATTCATCTGACGGCTCTGTTTTTCTTTAGCTCCCATCATCTACTTGAACCGTCTATCGCTTTCGGACCGTTCGATCATTCCGCCCAACTCCTATTTAATACCATGTCTCTCCATCGCTAGGGTTTGATTTCCAGACGAGCGAAGCATTCATCTAAGGGACTACGCGCGGCGCGAGTGCGATAGCCATGGCGACCCAAATGAGCAAGAAGCGAAAGGTTGCCCCTTCTCCAATATGAATGTTCTTTTTTCGCCATTTTGTTTCAGTCCTTCACCCTTAAACCGTTTGTTTTGGTGAATTCTCTATCGTCGTACAGTTCGTAGCGGACGGAGTGTTCTTTGCCGAGTTGAACGAGGTCCTGACAAGAGAACTCGCTGAAGATGGCTATTCTGGTGTCGAGGTTAGGGTTACGCCCATGCGAACAGAGATCATTATCCGGGCGACCCGCACTCAGAACGTCCTTGGTGAGTTGTCTTCCTGTTTTTGGACTTTGTTTCGGTTTATAGATGAGGCAATTTTTGATTGCCTCTTGATTGATGCTTCAGGCGAGAAGGGCAGAAGAATTAGGGAGTTGACATCGGTGGTCCAGAAAAGATTCAAATTTCCTGAGAACGGCGTGGAGCTATACGCAGAGAAGGTGAACAATAGGGGGCTCTGTGCTATTGCTCAAGCTGAATCACTGCGTTACAAACTTCTTGGCGGCCTTGCTGTTCGCAGGTTAGTATTTGATTTGCCGTTTGTTTCCAATCCATGTGTGACGATGGTATTATTTTTATTGCTTCTCTATTCTACATTGTGTACCTAATTAGACTTCAAGATGTTATTATTACGGGAAACTCTAGTCCGAAGCCATTTCCTCATCCTGAGAGTTTGTCCAAGCTATTCACGTTTATATTCAGTATGATAGACTCCATTCGCCCTAGGTTATTTAGGTTGAAATTAAATTCTGTTCTTTTGTGTAAACCACAAGGTACTATTTTTTAAACACTTCAATGTTATTTTTATTTTGATGTGTCTGTATGCTCTTAAATCTCCATAGAAAACTCTCTTGTATCATCTATAAAGAGATGGCTACTTAGTCCAACTTAGTATCAGAAGGTGACAATTTTGAGATTACTGGTTATGATATCATGTTGTGAAGGCCTTAATCCATTATTAAAGATCCTGGCAACATGTCCATGGATCTACAAAGTAATCAAACATTGTTTCAATTTCTCCTATAATCATATTTTGTGTACTTTGTAAATTGTTTGGTGTCGATTTTTTTTTTGAGTAAGAAATTGCTTTTATCTTATTTTGATTTTGTTTGGTGATGTTTGTCATCCTTACAGCAAATAGGTTGTTTTGTGCCAACTTTGTGTCGGAAGATGACAACATTGATATTGCCATTGATGCATATGTAGTCATGCTATCTCTTAATCTCATGACTAAAGCTACTGGCAACATATTAATGCTTCATTCTGTATTGAATATTATTTTGTACTTCTTTAATCATATGTTGACTTTCCAACTAGTTTGCCATCTTGGATGTTTTTACTTTTTTGTTAAACTAGGTCCTTTCTTAGCTTCTATCAGCTTTCCATATAATGCAAATAATTTATTTCTTGTTATAGGAATCATTTATTATGAAACATTTAATATGATTCATTTAGCAAAAAAAAATAATTTCTACTTGATTAAGCAGATACTATTTTTTTAATGTAGGATTGTGTATTTTAGGAATTATTTTTATGATTATCTTTTACACTTCCTATGTTAGTGTTTGAATCGTATGTCTCATGATTTCCATGATTTGTCTTCTTGTTTATTTGGTACTTCAATTTTATGATTTATCATTCTTATATTAATTTTATGACTTGATCTCTAGTTATACATCAATCAGATCCTGTTCCCTGTCTGTCTACTGATCTAGATCTGAAGTATTCCTTGTTATGTCATTCAAAAATACATTCTTTGATAGCTTAGAGAGTTAGAATTCAGTAAGACTGCTAGTAGTCTAGCTTGTATTTTAGACAACATACAGGAAGTCTAATGGCACCCACGTGGTGCTCCTAGTCGGTTTCTTGTCTAATAGTATTTCATTTTTCCCTGAAGAGCTGATTCATAGCCAATATGACTTCTGCTGTTGCTCAAGATTTTGACATAATCTTTTGTGAATCCTGTTGAGACTTCATGTGGTTCTTCCGCCTTCAATATTTTTCATCGCTCTTTCAAAAATTGGTGTATCTCATTGATAATATTTTAGAATAAAAGTAATGTATTATACTTGTGCTCTCTTGCAGGGCCTGTTATGGTGTCTTGAGGTTTGTCATGGAGAGTGGTGCAAAGGGATGTGAGGTACACAAATTTATTCTAGAGATCCATCGACCTTTCAATGAATGTGGTATTTTGATCCCCGATTTTCTTTCAGGTAATAGTAAGTGGAAAGCTCAGGGCCCAGCGAGCTAAATCCATGAAGTTCAAGGATGGATACATGATTTCTTCTGGTCAGCCAGTAAAGGAATACAT
>JBBMJZ010010071.1:0-11430 GCA_037833815.1 Zingiber zerumbet | reverse complement strand
AAAAAATAATATATATATATATATATATATATATATATATAATATTTTTTAAATATAATATTTCAACAATTTCATAATAATACTAATTCTGAGGGGAAGTCTTGATGCCACGATAAAATCATTATCACGTAACTTTTGAAATTTTATAATTGATTGGATAGAATTAGCAGTGTTGATCTAAAGTTGGATCCAATTAATCAGTTCGACAATGAGTCGTCGACTCGAACCGATAGAGCTCAGTATGATGATGTTGACCTTGTCCCATTTATACTCTTGACACACCCTTTCGGATATCGAGGTACTCTTTGGGTAGATATACCCCTTTTAATATCGTCATTACGGACTTAATTTTGTCAGTCATCGGGCTACCCCTTTGGATATCGATACACCCATTCGAGTAAGCTTATCCTTACAGATAAGAGTATAAGGTCGAGGTAAAAGCTAGACCTTCTTTCTTTAAAACGATATTGCCTTACTTAGACACTTACTATTTATCAACAATCACCTCCTAAGATATAATGACCTATTTCTTGCAATATGAGCACTCTAAATTTATAGCCTTAGTAAACTTTCGAAGTCTTGAAACTCTTAAGAGATGAGAGAGAGAAGAGAGTTCAAAAGGATAATTCGTAACTTAAACTTTGAGTGATTTGAATCAAAGAAGTAAAGTTTCTTTCAAAGGGAGGATTCCTTCCAATAGGTGAAAAGATATTGGGTGTGTCTTTTTACTTAAATATTATCAATTATCATTAATTAATTTGATTAATCAATATATATTAATTAAATAAATGTTATAGATATGATTAATCTGATTAATCATCTAACTAATCTATTATAGATATTAATTTTTCACACGCATATTTTATTTTTTGCCCCTAGGGCAAGGTTGAGTTAGCTAGTGTGGGGCAGAGTTGCTACCATAGGACAAAAGTTTGAATCTTGACAAAATCAAGAAAAAAGCCCTTCCCCGCACTGGCCAACTACAACTTCCCGATTTCCCTCCTCACAGATAGTTGTGAGGCCAATCGTGTGAGACTGATGTGATGACAGATTCCACCTTTTACTATCATATTATATATATTAATTAATTAATATTATAATCACCTATTAATATTTTAATCAATCAATGAAATTAAATCTAATTTCACACCCCTCAATAATTTCACATGGATTGACATTCATGCATACTCAAGTTAGTATTCATGTAATCCCATCCATAAACCCTAGCTCGTGTGCGAGCTAAAACTTATGTCAGATTATACCGAAGCAACTCTTTATTAGATATTAATTTCTCATTCTCTCGAGAAATTAGATTATGACAGTCTATTCACAAAATAGTCATCCAATCCCTATTTAATTTATTTATTACCAAAACTAATTTTCAACAATCTCCCACATGAATGAAATTATAGATAAGTTTTAAGTCTCAAACAAAGAGTTTCGTCAAAAGACTATCGCTTTAAAAGAGATAGCTTATGACTTTGAACCTTAGTTTGGCTATCTTATGAGCTATGTCATAAATTATTCAGTCGTTGATGTAAACCAAGACAATCATACTCACACAATAGCCCCTTAGGCTTCTACCAATTCTCTATCGTGATCATTTTAGCCATGGACAATGCTTGAGATTCATAAGTATTTCATTGAAATGACTCATCTTCACACTTATATAAGTGATCTTCTATTAAGAGCATCATGTAATACCTTAATATAGTAATTATTAAGAACTTTTATTAATCTTTTACTCATTATACATGTCACACCTTTTGTCTCTAGGAATGAATTGTTGTAATTACTCTTAGATACCTCAAATTTTATAGCTTAGTTATTTTATTGCATCCATTGAAAGGTTCGTGATCTTTCAATGCTTTATAAAGATTTTTCATTCCTATCTTATCTAGGCTCGTGGTTTGTCAAGAGGAGAACTCCCCCCCATAATTTTACGATAAATTCAAAACTTATCAACATAGCCTTTATCACCTCCTTAATGTTTGGTTATCATGTTCCACAATATCATTGCATTGAGGTGAGTAGGATATAGTCAATTAATGAATGTTGCTCTTCCTTGAGCAACATTCCATGAGCATTATCCTATACTCTCTCACTTGATGATCTTGCTTAGTTAATTTTTTTAATCACATTTCTTCTGTTTTTTTAGCACTTCAAAAACCTCAATCTTCCTTAAAGTGAGTCTCCATAACTCCTTCAATAATCAATAAAGGGGCGTCCTTTGTGAGAAAAAAAAGGTTGTAACACATTTAGAAAAATTCCCTTTACACGACATAAGACCATAATCTTATTAGAAATCACGTGTCTTGATTTGGCATCTTGATCATGTTAAACCAAAAGTTACAATTGTTTGTTTAAAGTTTGACAAAGATTGCAACTATTCTTGATCTAGAGAGCATGTATCCCTTTATCTTCTAATTTTACTAAGTTAAAACTATAGTTGCCTAATCAGAATAAAGAGCAAGATTGCACTTATTCTCAAAAAGTGCACAATCTATAAAATATGCTTCCCTTGGTCTTTCAATTTCATCGAGTCAAAGCTGCAGTCATCTAATTAGAGTTTCAACCAAGATTGTATTTATACTCTTCGAGAGACACTCAACTCAAGAAGTATACATCCTTTGACCTTCACATCTCATTATGCTAAAGCTGCGATCATTTGATTGAAGTGTTGACCCACATTGTATTTTTTTTCTTCTAGAGACACTCGACTCAACAAGTATACATCCATTGGTCTTGCAATTGCACCGAGCTAGAGCTACGATCATCTGATTGGAATACTAACTAGATTGCATGTACTCTTCAAGAGATACTCGATTCTATTTCTTGGTCAATTGCAACACATATGATGCATTCCTTCTAACTCATCTATTTTCACTTCTACTTAGGTTTCATTAAGTTAGATTTAATCAAGTGTACTTGAGTTTCTATCTAAAGCCTTTTATTATCCCTCTTTTTGGATAATTTAAACTAATTATCTCCAACTTCATGATTTTTGTCAAATAACCCCCACAACACTTTGGCCATCATTGTTATATTATACCCATGATATAGTTTTGTCATACAACCTTTAAGGTATGGTTCTCAAATAGGAAAATTATATTCTTCCTTAAAAATAACTCTCCCATTGCTTAAGGTTCAATTTTAGATGCGCTAGAGGTATCTTTTAATAGCAACCTCACAAGGTATACGTTACGCCCTGAGGGTATACTTATCCGCCAAATCAGAAGATACTCCTAGTGATAATATGAGAAATAATAGATACTAAACCAATTCAAGCCAACACAAATACCAATGTAACATAAAAGAATCGCTAAGTTACTAAAATGCATATGATAACGTATATAGGTATGATAATGTGTACATATATATACTAAACGAGAAATCATTATTACTATTATAACAAAACTCAAAGATTAGATACAGAAAGAAAACGTTAAATAAAGGTAGCAGAAAAGAAACATCAATACAATCCGAAAGAAATTCAAAACCCGATATCAAATGGGACCGACAAGCACTAATCTTTGAGCGACGCTAATGTAGTCAACACAACTTGCCCTCTATCTGCTAACCTAGAAGTTAAAGAAAAGTATGGGATAGTGAGTATAATATACTCAGTGGATGTAAGACAGATAGTGCAAGATACTACATATAAGAATATTAAAGAAAACAATCTCAGATAATAATATTTACTATAAAAGTAAGAACGCCAATATGATCATCTGCTAACAAAAGCATAAACAATAATATAACCCTCTACTAATCTAATCAACCAGGTATAGCAATAAATCAGAAGTACATACAATGTATCTAAACATCATCTCATAAAAAAAACACATAACAAGCATATAAATAAGTCCTAACTATGTAGAAACTCAAGCTACCACTATCCGGTCTAGTGGGTAGTCATGGTCACTATCTACGAGCAAACTCATACTACCACTATCTGATATAGTAGACAGACAAGCTGAGGTAGTTATTTAGCTCCTTAGTTACTGACCGTGGGCAAAATCACACTACAATTATCTAGTATAGTGGATAATCAGAGCGTATAAATGCCACTACCCGTAGACAAACTCACGCTACCACTATCTAGTCTAGTAGGTAGATAGAATGTGTAGTTATCTAATTATGGTCTGTGAGTGAACTCACACTACCACTATCTGATCTAGTGGGCAGTCCAAATGTATATATACAAATAAATCAAATAAGTAGTAAAAATCTCATCCATGAGTAATGTCATGCCCCAGAGGCATCCCTGTCCGATAAACAGACAACATCTCCCCTATAACAGTGACAAATGGAACATGAATACAATGACACAAGGCTACTCACAAGCTATAATCAACAGCCCACACGGCTAGAACATATACAACCATATAGTTATATACACAACCTATTCAACTGGAACAAAATGATTACAACCACGTAGTTGTATAATAAACATCTCACACTGCTGTACTAAAAAGATAGTGGAAAGTGAAAAGAAAGCCCATAGACCAAAAATGACAGACTGCTAGCCGGCTAGGCTTTACACAGCCACAACAAGGCAATTACATGACACCACATAGCAAAACTTTAAAACAAAGTTGAATTATACAATGCCAAATCCATAAAACATAAGGCAAGTAAAATAGGAAACAAAACCAGAAACTATCCTCGAATGTGACTTGGGATTGACTGACATGCTACTTCAAGCAACTCCACGATCATCTACCTGCTATATGAGGAAAAAGGTAATACACAAATACGGTGGTGAGTGCAGATCACTCAGCGAATGATAGAAAAGATAGTGCATGATCTATATAAAACACGGAGATCAAAGTATATAGTCTCAGTAGAGAAATAAGAACATGATCATACTGACATAATCAATGCATCTAAATATAATTGGCATGCTGAATACGCATACCCAATCTGGATCTAACACATAAGATAATGATCACACATGACATAATAAACATGTATACCTAATTTAGATCTAACACATAAGGTCAAGATTGTAAATGATAAAATAAATGCACATAACCATAACTGACATAATGAAATGCACATACCCAATCTGGAAATCAACACATACGATATAAAGATTAGTAAACTCACTGGGGATCAACAACAGATCTGCTTGTAACACCTGAGCAACATAACCGACAACATCTACATGTATAATAAATGACATATATGCAGTATGACAATCATATACAACAATCATAGTTAAAACATGTGCAACATATCACAATCACATATAGCTAGTAACTATAAGATATGTATGTAGATATATCTACACAGATGCACCGCGTATCATATGCAAATGCGTATGTATGTCACATTGTCACCCCCACCATCCCTCTAGACACCACGACTCCTGTATGGTCGAGAGGTTTGAGTCAATGACAACTATACTACCCTCCAGATACCACTATATAGTGGTCGAGGTGGACAGTTCACTAAGTAGTTATCTAACTACAAAGCATCAAGGTCCCTGACTACTCACATCTCTAGCCCCTTAACTACTGTACCCTCCAGACCCACTACTTAAGAGTGGCTGAGGCAAACAGAGTATAACACTGACTAGCCAAGTGAGTATGACAAGACTAGCTGTTGGTCCCCTTGGCGGCATGTTAAAAGGGGGGGGGGGGGGGGGGGGTGAACAACCCCCCAAAACAAAAACACCCCTTCTTCAACCTTTTCTAACACCATTAAACTGACACTTGCCTGAACAAAAATAAGAGACTAAAAAGAAGAGGCACAATAAATTTACTTAGCTACAACCGGGGAGGTTATTAATTCAAGGAAGTTGAAGCTCACTGTCAAAGTCTCCTTCAAGCGGAAAAGCCTCTTACAATGTTAATGGCTCACAATAACAAAGCTAGAATCAAGTAAAATCAATTACAAGTGTTTTCTAGTGTAGTTTCTAGCTTCTTGGACCAAGCTATATTTATAGTCCTAGTCGGGGCACTTAGAAGGGTTCCAGGCGCCTGAAGTGGGATAGAGTTTTATCCCTGCCGCAATGAAATACACCACGTTGCATTTGGCTAGAATTCCAGGTCCAGGCGTCTGGAGGGGTTCCGGGCACCCCTGACAGGTCCGAGTGCCCCTGGCTAGTTAGCACGCCCAGACCAGAAAGTCAACTTTTAGTTGACTTTTTGATCTGGGTCTTCCGCTCTGGTTCCGTTCGCATTTGTCTGGGTCTTCCGCTCTGGCTCCCCTCGCTTGGGTGATCTCGGCCATCCGGAATAAGGTTCACCCAAACCCAACTTCTGACCTTCTCGAGCAACCTCCCACTCCTGACTTCTCATCCCTCGGAATCGCTACGTGGTTCTTTCTCATCCGCCGGCGTACTCTTTTGCAGTGCCTCGTCCCTCGGACGCACCGAGCTCGTCGGCTCTCTCCCGTGCAATTCTCGCTAGCTGCATCTTTTGCTCGTTTCCTCAAACAATCTTCTGCTTCAGCTTCTCGTCCCTCGGAAACTCCGTGCACCTCCTTCTCGTCTGCCTGCGTACTCTTCCGTAGCACCTCATCCCTCGGACGCACTGAGCTCGTCGGCTCTCTCCTGTGCCGTTCTTCTCGCTAGCTGTGTTTTTCGCTCGACTTCCTATGCTCTTAAGCTCCTGCACACTTAGACACATGGGTTAAATACCAACAGGACCTAACTTGACATGATTGATCACATCAAAACTACTTTGGGATACTTACAATCTCCCCTTTTTTAATGTGAGCAACCCAAGTTAAGTTAGGGTAAATAAAAATAAATAATGGTAATAACAAAATAATTATTTTGAAAATAATGTGCAAAAAAAAAATAATATTACCCTCCCCCTAGACTTAATCTTCCCTTCTCCCCCTTTGATCATATTAAAATGGAGCAACCTATGCAAAGTCTAAGGAAAAACTCTCTTATTCAAAAAAATAAAAATAAAAATGAAAGCGTAATGTAGATAAGAATTTTTCAAAAATTGAATTTTCAAGAATTTTTATTATTAAAATTTTATATTTGGATAAATAATTCATAGAAAATTCAATAACAGTAAGAAAATTTCAAAAAAATATTTGTGTAGATAGAGAAAATGATAACAGAAAAATCTAATTTTAATAAGTGATAACAGAAAATTTATCTTTCTCGAAAAAATTAATTTCTAATTAATTTCTAACAAAAATCATGAAAAATAATTCAATTAAAAAAATAAAAAGTATAATATGTATAAAAATTAATTTAGGCATGATTTTATAACCCAATATAGGTTCCTTCCAATTTGGTTAATTAGAAATTTTTTAGGAATATATTTCCTTGATAATTTTCTAATTTTACCCTTGTGATATTTAAATTGTCAATTTAGTCCATTATAATTTCTAAAGTTCAAAGCAGAGAAATTTGAACATGTAGAAATTTTTAGATTTTGTATTTAAATTTCCCTTTAAAATTTTATTTTCTATTTTTATCTTATTGAAATCTTTTAATAATTTTTTATTCTCTATCTCTAATTTACAGAAACTCTTTGATAGTATTTTTATAAATCTAAATAATTGGTCAGGAGGTAGGGACTGTACCTGACTTACCTTGTCAATTTCTGATGCTCCCCCTTAGTGATGCTTTCCTCTGACGATGCTCCCTCCTCATCGATGCTCTCGAAATTAATTGAGGATGAGCTTGCTTCGTCTTCTAGTAAGTACTCGGCTATTAGAGCTGTTCTAGTGATTTACTCGGTTTCAGATTCTTCTAATGATGACTCGGTGTCCATAGAGGAGTTGGATTCGGCTTCTTTTGGTTCTTCGTGGAGCTTCAAGAACTTTTCCCAAAGTTCTTTTGCACTTTGGTAGTCACCGATTCTATCGAGATTTTTAACTAGTAGTATGCTTAAAAGATTAAATTTAGCCTTATCATTTGACGTAAAATCGTCGCGCTGCTTTTTGGTCCAAAGGTATTCTTCGAGTTCTTCTCCGTTCATGTTCTTTGGTGCTTCGTAACCATATTCTATTATTAATAAAATATTAAAATCTGTTTTAAGAAATACTTCCATTCGTCGCTTCCAAAACACAAACTCCCCCTCGAACGTTGGTGGGTAGATGCTAGATCCGACCATTTCTTGTTTGTTTCAATCGGCGATTAGTCATTTTGAGGCAACCACGCTCTGATACCAATTATTGGTCCCCTTAGCAGCTAGCTAGTGGGCGTGAACTGTAAAATAAAAACACACATTCCTCGAACTTTTATAACTTAATTAAATTGGCACTTGCATAAACAAAAATAAGAGACTAAAAAGAAGAGGCGCAATGGATTTATTTGGTTACCACCGAGGAGATTGTTAATCTAAGGAAGTTGAAACTCACTATCAAAGTCTACTTCAGTCGGAGAAGCCTCTTACAACATTGATGTCTCATAATAACAAAGATAGAATCAAGTAGAATCAATTATAAGTGTTTTCTAGTGTAGTTTTGAGCTTCTGGGATCAGGGTTGTATTTATAGTCTTGGTCGGAGCACCTGGAAGGGTTCTAGGCGCCTGGAGTGAGATAAAGTTTTATCCCTGTTATAACGGAACATGCCACGTTGCATTTGGCTAGAATTCTAGGTCCAACACCCGGAGGGGTTCCGAGCGCCCGGAGTCCAGGTGCCTAGACCAAGTCTGGGAGCCCCGGGCTAGGTCGGGGCGCCCGGACCAGAAAGTCAACTGCTAGTTGACTTTTTTGTTCGAGTCTTCCGCTCCGGTTCTGTTCGCATTGATCTGGGTCATCTGCTCTGACTCCGCTCACTTGGGTGATCTCGACCATCAGGAATAGGGATCACCTGAACCCAACTTCCGGCCTTCTCAAGCAACCTTCCTCTCCTGACTTCTAGTCCCTCGGAATCGCCGCGTGCTTCCTTCTTGTCCACCGGCCTACTCTTCAGCAGCGCCTCGTCCCTCGGACGCACCGAGCCCATCGGTTCTCTCTTGTGTCGTCCTTCTCGCTAGCTACGTCTTTCGCTCAACTTCCCGTGCTCCTAAGCTCCTGCACACTTAGACACAGGGGTTAAATACCAATAGGACTTAACTTGACTTGGTTGATCACATCAAAATTATCTTAGGGTACTTACACTAGCTCGACTCCTAGCTACCACTCTCTCACAGTGGCCGAATGGGTAGCTATAAATGACTAACGACTCTTTCACACCACAAGGGAGATAATGGTCGTTAGCATGTAATGCAATGATGAACATAATGTAAATAGTCATGGTACTGACACGATCATTATTAATGCTACATCCCAATCATTATAAATACCTCCAATACAATGATCCGTCTAACACCTATATCTATAGGTATGGATAGATCCAATGGTATCTACTAAACAAATTCAACAAGTAGCACCACCAAACATATACACACCATACACATACGCATCCTACAACATAAGTATAATCAACACGATACTTTCAATATCACACCAGACACATGTACACACCCAACATAAGTATAATCGACATGAATTAACCTTTAATAATACACTACAGACACACGTACACATAATATAGTACAATCCACATAATCCTTCAAGAATCACACCAGACACATATGATCATCAACATAAGTATTATCGACATTTCCTCTAATAGTACACACCAGACACATGTGCATATATAGCATAGATACAATTAACATGATTCCTCCAGTACTAAATACCGGACATGTGTACACACCCAACATGCAAATAGACAATCAATATGGTGACTCCTACAACACATACCAAACATGTGTACATTTAACATCAAATGCATAATCAGTATGTTAACTCAGTCAACAAGATATCTTCTACTATACATACTCTACATATATATATATATAACAGAGTATAGATATCCAAAAGCTAAGACTGTATATGAAATAAATAGATCATCTTAAAAGTTAAGCACAAGTATCAAGCAAGATAACAATACGGATATATTTAAGGTAAAGCAACGTAATCCTTCAATCAAAAATAACCATGCACTAAGTTCAAGAACTAAAGAGGCCAAGGAAGAAATTGTTGGGTCTCTTGGCTGGCTAGAGGGAGGTGAATAGCCCCTACAAAAAGGAATACAAAACCTTCCTCGACTTATGAATTAAAGAACATAATAATAAAATAGATAATGAACTAAAAAGAAAGAGGCACAGGAGTTTACTTGATTACAACCAGGAAGGTTGTTAATCCAAGGAAGTTGATCGCACTAAATTCTCCTTCAGGCAGGGAAGACTCTTTACAACAGTGTAAGCCTAGAAAGAAAGAAGCTAAACTAACAATGGAAGTGCACAAGTGTTGTAACTTAAATTGCTTGATTGATTTCAAGTTTCTGGGCCAAAGTTGTATTTATAGCCTTGGTCGAGACATCTGGAAGCGTTCCAGACGTCAGGAGGGGGATAAAAATCTATCCTCGACGCAACGGTCAACGTCCATGTCGATGATGATAATTTTCTAATTACGGGCGCCCGAACCCTCAAGTCAACGCTGTTGACTTTTTCCGTCCGGCCCTTTCGCTCGGGCTCTGCTAGCCTCGGTCCTGGTCTTCCATTCCGGCTCCGCTCACTTAGGTGATTTTGACCATCCGAAATAGGGCTCACTTGAACCCAGTTTCTGACCTTCTTCTCGAGCAGGCTTCCGCTTCGGCTTCTCGTTCCTCAAACGTCATGCACACTCTTCTCGTCCACCGGTGTCCTCTTCCGCAGCCCTTTCGTCCCTTGGATGCACCGAGCCTGTCGGCTTCCTTCCCGTGCCATCCTTCTCACTAGCTACATCTTCTGCTCGACTTCTTATGCTCCTAAGCTCCTGCACACTTAGACACGGGGATCAAAACCAAACAGGACCTAACCTAACTTGGTTGATCACATCAGAACAACCATGGGGTCTAGCAATCTCCCCCTTTTTGATGTGCATCAACCCAAGTTCAAGTTAGGGTAAAAGCAAACAAGTAGTAAATGTAAAATAAATATTTTAAGCATAAATTTGCAATAAAAGAAATTGCAACATTTAAATTCAACTTGATAAATATTTTAAGTATAAATTTACAATAAAAGAAATTGCAACATTTAAATTCAACTTGATTTTAGCAAACAAAAAAAAAAATACTCCTCCTAAACTTGTACCTATTTCTCCCCCTTTGATCACATAAAAAAACAAGGTACAAATTTTCAAGTTAATAAAATAATATTCTAAGTAAAAAAATATTTTAAGTTAGAAATTTAAAAAAAATCATTGAGTTAATAAAATATTTTCAAAAAAATTTCTAAGTTATAAAATTTTCAAATAATTGACAAGGATTTAAAAGTATTATTTTAATCACATGTTTATCAGTTTATCAATTAAATATTTAATTCGATCGGGCAACTCATGCTAAGCTATGCTGGGGGATACTCCGGGCAACTCATGCGTCGACCAGGCGAAGACGTCATGATTCCTTCGGAGGCATTGGA
>JBBMJZ010010052.1:0-11432 GCA_037833815.1 Zingiber zerumbet | reverse complement strand
GCTATTAGGTCGGCCCGTCGACCTAGCTGGGCTTCGTGCCAGACATCAGGTCAGCTCGTCGACCTGTCTGGGCTTCTTCTGCACACTCGATCAGAGTGTTAGATAACAACAAAACTAACTTAACCTACTTTTTCATTCATCAAAACTTGAGTTAGACCGTCAGTGCTAATCTCACCAACAGATACATGTCAAAGACAATAACCACATGCATCAAACACCCAACTCCTGCTCAAGGTCCGCTAGGTCTGTAGACTCAACATCAGCGGCAAGGGGCGGCGATGGAGGTGGATGTGCCAACATTCATGTTGAAACATCTGCGTCAAAGAGGTGATAGAAGCCTGGAGCAATGCAACATCGGGCCGAGTCTGAAGCTGATGGCCAATGACAGTGGCAACCTCCACATGGATTGTTTGATACAGACTGTAACACTCAGAGCTACCTCCTCGACACGTGTACTCAAAGACACAAGCTCCTCCTCTAGATAATCTTGCCCATCGTCGTCGATCTCAACATTAGGTGTCGGTATATGAGTTGCCTCCTCCTCACCCTCAACCAAAGCCACATCATCAATATTACCATGACCAAACATCCACATCATGATATCGTCTCTCAGCCACTTATGAGCAAGAGAGAATGTATGGAGACTGATCCGAGAATAGGACTCGGATAACGGGTAGACGTCACCCCTAGTAACATTGATGCCTAATGATGATAACCATGATGTAATGACTTGACCAAAAGACATGTGAATCTTCTTCTGAATCAGAGTGGTAAATGTACAATGCAGTGAAACATATTAAGAGGAATATTGACATCCAACCTATGCCTTAATGCATACAACATGAAAAGATGATTGAGCCTTACCTTGGCAAGACCATGGGTAACAATAGGAAGTATGCATCCAACAATTATATTATAAAGGACATTATTAGGAGTAGACAAAACATTGATAGAGAAAAGGCGCTGACAAGAGGTCTAGGATGATGATAGATGACCTCATATATGGAGTTAATGGACAGCTGGTCAAAAGGCTGAGGAAGGGGCTCGGTATAGGAAGAATAGTAGATAAAGGAGCTCTCTAAATGGCAACACTCTAAAAATGTCCCAAATATTGCGGGGGAGAAGTCAATGTTGCGTTTAGCCGAGCGAGTCCTATACAGGTTGGCATCCTCGATCGGACGCAAGTTGGTATAAAAATCAAATAGTAAGCTAGTGTTAATGAAATGATTGCAATACACTAACTTATCTAGCTGATAATGTGCAATAATGTCAATTACGTCTGGACAGTATGAACAAAAAACTATATTATGCAAATATTGTGCCAAAATGATTTGAAATTTAGACTAACTTGTGGAGTGATCCCCAAAGGCACCTGCCCTAGATGCATCTACCCTACAGGCCGCCACCTGAGGCATAATGCCACTAGAGGTACCCTCACCCTCTTGAAGCCTACACCTTCGCTTAGGTCTAAATGAATGTATACACGAATGCAAGAGACATCAACAACTGATTAGTATCTAAACATCACAAAACTAATGAGATGAAACAAAGCATTACCTAGGTGCCATTTCAAGTCATCGAACAAAGATGCTAACTGAGGAAGAAGACACACCGTGCTTGGTTAGTCAATCTGGCAAGGGCCAACAAAGACTCTAGTAATCACAATGATGCTTGCCAAAAAACACAACCCCTAAATCCTAACCCGCCCTAAACACCTTGCTGGAAAAAAGTAGGATTTGCTAGAGAAGGAGACGCTCACTAAGAACAAAATGTCGGATAGGTCACTACGCCCGGAGTTGAGGAGGACACCGATGATCAGAGAAAGCCCCAAAGGTTGAGCCTGGACGTTGAGAGGAGAGTGAAGGGAGTCGTCGATGAGAGGTCAGTTCGGTGAAGAAGTGAGGACGGAGAGGTTTGGAACGCTGGCGAGCTCAGAGAGGGTTGGAACGCCTCTGAAAATTAGGAGAGGAGAAGGAGTATCGGGTAGGGTTTGCGTTTGGGAGAAGGAAAGGTGTTTGAAAAATCATGAAAAAGGTAGACCCATATTAAATCCTGACGCTATCAGTTGACTGATTTACAGGTCAGTCGATTGATTTAATTGAGTCAACTAATATCCAGCAATCGAATCTTCAACTTGCTTCTATGGTGACTCCAAAATACAACAGTCGACTGATGTTAACATCAATCAACTGTTATACTCACCAGATGGGAGTTCGATGTATCAGTCGATTGTGTTTATGACACAGTCGACTAATATTTCTAATAGTAGTTCTATAGCCGAAATTCTGAGAATTCAGACTAAATTTCTCACCCAAAACTTCTTCCTATGCATGGGAACACGAGTAGATTGACCTATGTTATAAGGAGTTACTTAATGTTGGGTGTTTTGGTTTTGGAATGCCCAATTATAATCTTCGGCTTCTAACATCAATTTTCTCTCTCTTTCTCTTTAATCTTTCTCTTACTCTTTTTTTTCAACTAACCTTTTATTTGTTTAGGGAATTCGTTATGCGAAATTACTTAATCAACAGTTCTTATGGCTTCGACAATTTTTTATATTACTACCTATATATCCATAAATTTGCGATATGTAATAATGTATTTAGAAAATGGAGTTTATTTAGTAGCAGTGTGAGCCGATAAATTAATACGGTCGATATATATATTTATATATATTTATTTACCTAGAATCAGTCGTTGAGCGATGAGCGGATACAGCGGAGTTGGAGACAAGGATCGCGGCCTCGGCCCTCGCCCCGGTGGAGGGAACCGTGGTTCTTGGTCTGGTTTCGCCGGCGTGGGCGGCGGAGACGGCGCTTCTACGTCTGGATTCAGAAGCGGGGGTGGCGGTGCCCGCGGTTCTAGGGTTGGATTCAACAGCGGAGGTGTTGTCAGTGAGGGCGGCGGAGACCGCGCTTCTACTTCTGGATTCAGAGGTGGCGATGGTGGTGGCCGCGGTTCTAGTGCTGGATTCAACAGCGGAGGTGTTGTCGGCAGGGGCGGCGGAGACCGCGCTTCTACGTCCGGATTCAGAGGTGGGGGTGGGGGTGCCTGCGGTTCTACGGTTGGATTCAACAGCGGAGGTGTTGTCGGCGGCAGAGGGAAGGGGAATTACACTAACCCATGCCTGACGATGCACCAGCCCTGGGCCTCCCTCCTGGTCCATGGCATCAAGCGCGTGGAAGGAAGATCGTGGCCAGCGCCTCTCACCGGTATTTCCCTTTTGCTTGCTCTTTCAATTAGTTCTTCTCTAGATTTTCTCTTCGTTTTAGGGGTTTCGCTCTCATGTCCAAGCAAGATTAAATTTTTATTCAATTTGAACTGCCTAATATTTCTCTTCGTTTTACGCTTTTTTATCTACAAAAGTGGAGTCCTCAATTAATACAAGGGAGGATACTTTGGATTGATTTCTTAAAAGTGGTGTCCTCAACTTTTAAGAAATCAATTCAGAGTATCCTCTTTTGCTATAAAAGAGGATACTTTAGATTGATTTCTTAAAAGTTAATTTTAATTTTCGAGTTAATATAATTTTAATTTCTAAAATTGTATTAGAGTCATTCTTTTTCTAAAATAGGATTAGAGTCATACTTTGGATGTCGAAACAGAATTGAAGTAACCTGATCGTATAAAAGATTTTTTTTATCTCAAAGAAAGTATGTCATTAATCTACTACTAAACTGGTCTGTCAGTCTGCAAACGAGCTAACACTCCACTGGAGGAGCTAACACTCCAGCGGAGGAGGTTCTGAAGTTACTAACTAGGTACCTGTGGGCAGGAGGAGATACCAGAAACTCGTTGAAAGTTTGATTTACTTGGCTCACACAACCAGAGCTTGCCTATTTCTGAGTATAGTTAGTTAGTTCATGCATAATCTTGGTGAGCAACATATGAATGTAGATACTCGCATTTTGAGGTACCTAAAATGCGAATATCTAAAATCAACTCCAGGAAAAGAAATTATGTGCTCTAAAATCACAAATAAGAAAAATATTAAGGTATATACTGATGTTGATTTGGCAGAGCAGTTGACAAGAGAAGATTAACTTTAAGATACCTTACCTTTGTAAGTGGGAACTTAGTTACATGGAGAAGCTGTAAAAAAAAGATTGTCCACAATTTAGTGCAGAAGCTTAGTACAGAGGGATGACTTTAGGAATTTGTGAAGAAATTTCTCTTTGAAGAAACCAATTCTGCTATACTATGATAATAAAGTAGCAAATGATATAGCCTATAATTCAATTCAACATGATTGTACAAAGCATGTTGAGATAGATAGTTTCTTTATTAAGGAGAAATTAGATGAAAAGGTTGTGAAACTATCAAAGATTTGGTTAAAAATTAGTGAATCAATATCTTTACTAACTGAAGGAGCTCTCAAAGTTCTTAAACAGGTTGGACATAGGTAACTTCTATGCACCAACTTGATGGGAGAGTAGAAAAACATAATAGCGTTGAGCCTTTTTCATTTGAAAAAAGTATGCATATAAGTCATTCTATTTTACAAGTCATGTTATCAATTTATGAAAAGGACTAGGATCCCATGTACTTGATTGATTTTTTGAGAGTTAATTCAATTTTAATTTCCAATAGAATGATTGTTTTCCCTATGAAAAACTTAAACTTTCTGCACAACTCTTATTAACTTTTAGAATTGCAACCTTTATTTGAAGGGATTGCGCAATCAGTTGAACTCTTGATTTGTCTTGTTTGCTTCTTACATGAATTTATACTCGAAGATGCTTGAGAAGACATGTTCCTGTTGGGTTTTCCAATGCTCTTTCTGCTGATCTATTTCTCACTATGGGAATTTTTGAAATATTAGTCAATCAAAAGCTACTTTGTTTCCCCCTATGGGATTTGGGCGATTGATCCTTGGTTATGCTTTGAAGGTCGTCTTTGGATACATGCTGCTTCAAAAATCCCAGATCCTGAGACTATCAAAGCAATGGAGGATTTCTACAAGGAGATATACTCTGTGAATGGAGTCACTGATATCAAGTTTCCAGAGCACTATCCAGTATCTAGATTGTTAGGTATGTCTTCATTGGCTGTCTGGTTTGCTGTTCTATATTTTCTTACTACATGAGCAAGCTTAGCTTTTTAGCTTAATGATTCTCTCCATAACTCTTTTTTTTACATGATTGATATGGAATTCTATTGTCAAAGAATAGAATACCTTTGTTCTTGTAATGCCCAGATATGCAGGTATGAAACTCGCATAGAGATTCAGAATGTTGTTCTTTTTTAAACAAAATTCCATGATTATGCCTTCAAACCTGTTCAGTAAAATATTGTGTAATCTTGGCTAGGTATGGGACTGTAGTAGTATCTTTTCTTTTCAGAAGTCACGCATGGTCTCTTCAACTTCATGTATCATTTGTTTTGTTTTACCTGTTTGTATGTATACCCTTTTTCTGTATGTATACTCTTTTTCTGTTGAATTATCATATAAGTTATACTGCTATCCTATCTTGTATATTGGGAGGATATTGCCCTCCATTTCATTTTCTATTAAAGAAGTCAGAGTATACACAAAAACTATGACTATCTTATAAGAAAATTATTTTGGAAGGCCTTCCTTTAGGAGATTTTTAAAGTGATCGATTTGTGATTGAATTAAACCCAATCTGTAGATAGTGATTGTTTTATGTGTATACCATCTTACCCAACAGATAATTGACAGAGAGATCAAATTTTCTATTACTCACGAAAGTATTTGATTAATTCTATGATATTGGTCTATCAAGACACAAGTAACAAAATGATCCATTACCAACCTTTATTATATCAGACAAGTGATTACAAAGACATGAGATAGTTTGTAATGTAAAGAATTTTTTTTCTCTATTGCAGGAACTTTGATATCTATTTCTTGGGCAAGAAAATGTCTAGGTTTTGCTAGATTGTTAGGCGTGGGGATGTCCATTTCTTGACTTTCAACTTGTTATTTGATCTAATTAATTACAAATATCAAGCCTTTTCTCAGCTCTTTATTTTGTTACCGCACCACAACCCAATATTGTTTAATTACTAAATGTTTGCGTACACTTACAACTATACAGTAGTAATTTTGACCTTTTATGTGTATAATATACCTGCAAGTTTTACCCAACCTGAACCAGAGCTAGAATTTTTTTACTACTTGAATCTGACTTGATCGGGCTGAGACTGAAAACAAGTTAAGCGCCTCGGTTTAATAGTTAATAAGATATTGGAGAGATGCAAACTTAGTGGTTGTTCACTCATAGTTTTCCATATAATTACTATCACTTGCTGTTTATTTCTCCATATGTCCTGGTTGCATGTTCATTGATAATTGAATTCAAATTTCTGGCCAAAATCATTCATTAAAGATTTAAAGAATTTATCCTGCGAAAGATCATTTTTTCAGGACTGAACCTCTTGATGAAGTACTGCAAACAAATCATGTTTCTTTGAATGAAAAGACTACATAGTTTTCCATTTTAATATTTAAACTGTATAAATATACGGTTCTTTTGTTTTGTTGAGGTTGTGCATTCCCTTATTAGATGATTGTCACTTTAATCCATAAAAATGGAGGGGTTTACTAAAGAATCATAATCTTTTGGACAAGACCTACTTTTCACTTTCAGACATGTATATTACTTTAAAAGACTGATTCTAGGAGCCAAATTTATAGAGAAATTTGAAAATATTTTGGTTATTTTTTCCAAATATTTCTATAAGTATACATTCTGTAGGTTGTATAGAGGTGGTGGGCTGTGTTAGATCTGAAGAACTTGTGAGCTGGGAGCAAGTACCTGAGTCGGTAGGAACTTTATTCCTTATTTCAGACATTTTTCAGTTAATCTGTTCTATTTCCTATGGTTTTAACTTTGTTGTGTACTTAAATTTCTTCTACTTTTTGTTGTAGGTGAGGCTTGAAGGCCTAACAGACTTTTGCTGGTTGTGTGAAAATCCACAGGTACTTGGCACCATTTCATGGCTAGAATAATAATCAGACTGCTTAAGCGTCAAACTGTTGTCTGGAGTTTGTGTCTTAAATTGTTAGAGCATGCATTACTTAATTTCTTTACAAAGTAGTTCTCAATGATTTTATGGTAACAATAATGCGTACAAGTTCTAGATATTTAGTATTAGGTGCTACAACGCTGGAATGACCTTCAAATTCCATGTATTTTCTCTTCAGCTTATGTGAATTTCTCTTAATTTCTGCAGAAGTTAGTAGTCCCATTTGAAATGCGTGGATTTCAAGGGGTGTATAACTTGGAAAAAAGGGTATTCATCGAAGTTCTGCTTTTAGAATGAAATTAAGTATTTCCTGGCTTGTCTGGCATGATGATTATGTGACTTTCTCCATCAGATTTATGATGCAGCAGTAAGAGGTCTTCGCCCAATTCAAGGCCCTTTGCCCGTGAAGTTTCCACTTCCAGATCCTCGTGATCCCTTTTCACTCAAGCCAGGATCTCTTGCGCTGCACTTTAGAAACAACAAAGCACCTGCATCCGTGAAAACTCCTAGTGTCAGCGCAGCTATTGCTGGTGCACGAGCTGCTGCAACACAGTTCTCCAAAAGGGATCAGAGAAACTTGTCTAATAGTAACCACAGTTAAATATGCTCAGCAATAGGCATAGGCAGGAACTAGTTACAGGAAGGAGGATAGAAAGTAGCAGGGTTCAGAAAATGATGCGCGGTCTTTTGGGCTCTGTTAACAATGACGAGCAAGATTCAAGGAGGAAAAAAGGGTAGAATTTGGCTTTTTCTCAATGAAAAAGCCAACACGGTTTTGTTCCTTACCAATAAAGTGGAAGAACTTTATTGTGTGCATCTAATTCAGTCTAATGGACAATATTGTAGTGCTACCAAATGTCATTACATTTGCTACTCAAGTAGAATTGTGTGTTTCTAATTGCATTCGATAGGTTGCTCATAATTTTGACAAATGCATTTCCTCTTTTTGTACGTACCGTTGTGCACTTATCTTACTGATGCTGGAATTTTTAGGGGGCCGTTGAGATCTCCGTGTTGTGTTTGTTAGCAATTTATATTTGAAAATTTTCATATTTTCATTCTTCATGACATAAATCTATTCTTTAGGGACAAAATCATAAAACTTGGTGGCAAATAACTTAATCTGTTAATTAAAGTTCACAAGCGTGTGAAACCTTAACTTTGTAGAATGCTTTCTTATCAACCAGAGAGAATCTGTTGAGAAAGGTGTATGTGTTTGTTTTCATCGTGACTCATAAAAAAATTAATTTAAATTTTATATATATATTAAATGGATAAGAATAGATATTTTTAGATAAAAGTAAAGAAAGATATGTTTTTTAACATTATTGATTCAAGATATTTTTTATAAAAGTTTTTTTATTATCAATTCTAAGACGTGAATATTTTGTGAAAAGAAAAAAAAAATGACATTAACATAATTTTATTTTAAATTTTATTAAAATTAATTATTAAATGGTTCAGATTTTTAAATAATTTTAAAGTAAATGAAATTCATTATTTATAAAATAATTTTGACAAAAGATGGTATATAAATAAATTAGTAAAATTAAAAATAAAGCATATGATGACTTAAAAACTTTAGAGAAGGCAAAGAAAATTTTAAAATTTGACTAATTTAAATTCATATAATAATTATGATCATAATTAATACATCATCTTTTAACAGGTAAAATATATATATATACAAAGAGAATAGAACAACATCAAAGGTTTTGACTCCAAAACCTCTGAAAAAACATAACAAATAAATTTGGCTAAATTTACTAAACAATCTCTTAAAAATCAAAATTAAGAAAACTTAAGAATCATGTTGGATTTATTCGGAGGATTTGAACTAGGGAAGAATAAAAGTTCAATTAAACTAAATTAATTTACCAAATCCGTCAAATTTAAAAATTCAGTTATTTTAAAAAAATGATTAAATTGACTAATTCACTTAGATTTTAGTTTCAAAACTTCTAATTATATTAAATCAAATAAATGAAATTTAAATGTATATATTGGTAAGCATTAAGATTAGTAAAAATTTAGTTAAACTGAATATACCGATCAAATTTTAAAATTTAATTTAGTTTATCAAAAATTTGATTTTATTTTTTTAAAAAATTAATTAATCCAGTTATCTTTAAAATTCAGTTATTCGATTAAATTGAATAGACTGAATGAATTAAATTTTTACATCAAATTAAAGTTTTAAACCTAATTTTTTAAATTAAAACTAAATTTTATTAAATAAAATATTTTTTTAATCCCTAATTTAAAAATTAATTAATTCAATTGAAAATTAAATTAATCAGTATTTTATTGATTTAATTTTCTTGATTTTAAAAATAAATTTTGGTCAATTCAATTTATTTAAAAAAAAATCGGTCCATTTTGATTGGAAAACAACCCAAGCTGGACACGGCACCGAGAGGTATGCTCTGCTTTCTATTTCCATGTGCCTCTCGAGATGAGACGCTCGTGGCTGATGCCACAGGCGTTCATGTCTTCTTCTCCTCTTGTAAAGAGCAGCTCCCGCTGTTGAGTTTGGTCCAGACAACAACTCAATTAGAGACACCTTTCTCCCCTGCCTCGTGCATTTTGTAACATGGCATGGCAGGATCCCATTAATGAATTCTGTCCGCTCTTATCCCTTACAGCTTGGAGAATTCGACATGGACTTTGAGACTTATATAAAATATCGGTTAATTTTATTTTAGATCAAATTAATTAATTTTTTATAATTTATTCAATTTTTATTAAAAACTCTATCGTTAGTTATTTTTTTTATTTATTTAATTTTAATTTAATTTAATTTAAGTAGGTTTGATTTTGAATGGATTATTCCATCCTAATTTCAGACTGTGAAAAGTATATTAAAATAATAAATATATATTTAATTATAAACTAAAGTAAAAAGTCCTGTTATTATTTTTTTTAAAAAAAAATGAATGTTCTTTTAATTTTTAAAATATTTTTGTTGGAAATTTAAATTGAATGAGAAATTAAATGGGATTATCGTGTTCCGTGAGCATCGTGTGCGAGACAAATTCGTCTTAAAGAGATAGAGTCTAACTCTAACCTCGATTTCGCCAAAACGGTGGAATACCATGTTTCTGCCCGCGCTCAGATTGCACCACCACTTCAAGATTCCAAAAATTTTAAGACGAATTTTGTTCGCGCAATCTTAATGGATTCATCATCGACGGCTCCAGTTCGGAGGTCTTGCGATTTGTAATGCTGCTATCGCTAAATAAAGTCGTGTATCTTGGGAGACGATTGTTGTGTTCCGTGAGCATCGTGTGCGGGGTTGCAAATCGCAAGACCTTCGGTTTAGAGGTATTGCGATTTGCAATGCTGCTATTGCTAGATAAAGTCGTTGTATCTTGGGAGACGGTTGCCATGTTCCGTGAGCACCGTGTGGGGGGCAAATTCGTCTTAAAGAGATAGAGTCTAACTCTAGCATCGACTTCATCAAAATGGTGGAATACTGTCATTCTGTCAGTGCTCAGATTGCACCACCACTACAAGATCCCAAAAATTTTAAGACGAATTTTGTTCGTGCAATCTTAATGGATTCATCATCGAAGGCTCATGTTCCACCGGTGCTTGGCGAGAAGCCAGAGAAGTTTACAGTTACAGATTTTAAGAGGTGACAGCAAAAGATGTTGTTTTACCTAACCATATTGAATCTTGCAAGGTCAATATGTGAATATGCACCCTCCATATCTCAAGGCGAGACTGATAAAGATAAGAGGGCGGCATATGATGCTTGGGGACATAGTGACTTCTTACGTCGAAACTATATCCTCAATAGCTTGGACAACACATTATACAACGTGTATATTCCAATGACAACTACAAAAGAGCTATGGGAATCTCTCGAAAGGAAGTACAAAATAGAAGACGCTGGACTGAAGAAGTTCATCATCAACAAATTCTTAGACTTCAAAATGATTGATTACAAGACTGTGACAACTCAAGTCCAAGAATTGCAGTTGATCCTACATAATCTGCATGCCAAGGGCATGACAATAAATGAGTCCTTTCAAGTTGCTGCAATAATCGAGAAACTTCCACCTTCGTGGAGGGAATTCAAAAATTATCTAAAGCACAAGCGAAAGGAAATGAGACTTGAAGATTTGATTGTAAGACTGCGAATTGAAGAAGACAATCGCAAGCAATAAATGCCTATATTTGCAAAGGCAAATTGCTGGAACCAAACACTGCAAGAAAAGAAAGTGTCCCAGCAAAGGACAGAGCCAAGGGAGAGCCAAGAAGTTCCAAGGAACATGCCACAACTATGGCAAACCAAATCACAAGGCCAAAGACTGCCGACATCCAAAGAAAGTCATTCAAGTGCACATGATTGAAGATAAGTTAGTGCCAATAGATATGTCAGAATTAGACCTGACTGCCATTGTATTTGAAGCCAACTTGGTGGACAATCCAAG
>JBBMJZ010010044.1:0-11432 GCA_037833815.1 Zingiber zerumbet | reverse complement strand
GGAGCAATAGACGCAGCTAGCGAGAAGGTCGGCGACCGAGGGACGAAGACTGCGGATGAGTACGCTGGTGGACGAGAAGGGAGTACGCTGGTGGACGAGAATGAAGCACGCGGCGATTCTGAGGGACGAGAAGCCGGACGGAAGCCCACTCGAGAAGTCCGGAAGTTGGGTTCAGGTGAGCCCTTTTCCGGATGGCAGAGATCACCCATGCGAGCTGTTCTGGAGCGAAAGACCTGAACCAAAGGTGGACTGAACAAGAGCAGAGAGCCCAGACCAAAAAGTCAGCACTTGTTGACTTAATGGTCTGAGCGCCCGGATCAATTCCGAGCGCCCGGAACCATTCTGGGCGCCCGGAGGTTCAACTTTTACCAGATCGAGACTTATCTCGATCTGAATGTTGGGGGATAAAATTTATCCCCCCCCCCCAGGGCGCCCGGAACCCTTCCAGGCACCCAGACCAAGGCTATAAATATAGCCTTGGTCCAGAAGCTTTGAATCAACTCAGAAATTGTGTAATCCAACACTTGTATGCTTCATTTTAGTTTAGCTTCTTTCTTTTTGTGCTTCACTGTTGTAAGAGACTTCTCCGTCTGAAGAAGATAGTTAGTGCGATAATTTCCTTGGATTAACAACCTCCCCGGTTGTAACCAAGTAAAATCCCTTTGCCTCTTCTTTTAGTTTCTTTTCTGTTTTATTGCTTTTGTTTATTTTGCAAGTGTTACTTTGAAAAGTCAAAAAGGTTTGTTTGTGTTTATTTTCCAAGCTATTCAACCCCCCTTCTAACTGGCCAAACAGTCCCAACAAGAACTTGCCAACGTGCTATCTTCCTTGACCAATTTGGACTTCTCTTTGCTTAATCACAGTTAGGACTTTCCTTGCAAACATGCAATCCTCCTTGACTCACTTGGACTTTTCATCGCCTAACCGCAGTTAGGACTTTCCTTGCTAACGTGCCATCCTCCTTGACTCACTTACTCAATGTGCGGTCCTCCTTGACCTGCCTGGACTTTTCTTGCCAACGTATGATCCTCCCTGGCCCATTTTGACGTTCCCTTTGCCCAACCCTCGAGTTAGGATTTGTCTTGGCTAATCTCCAATTAGGACTTTACCAGTCAAATATCAGTCCTCCTTGGTTTACTTACCTTTCTCACATATTGTCTAACAACATATTGTCCAAACATGCTGTCCACAATATATTGTCTAAACATCGAAACTTAAGCTCGAATCCACTCGAACTTAGTCAAACTGGTTAACCTTGACCCACAAAACGATCGCACCAACAATCTCCCAATAATCACATGCCACGACCGCATGACGACAGGTCATAGGAGTTCCAGCTCGCTAGCCTCTTGAAGGAGTCGCACGGCGCCTTCAACTCAAATAGAGTGCTTTAGTTGGCACCTCGTGAGGTGGTCGTGCCTCGCACCGATCAGCACCAGGCGAGGTGGTCGGGCCTCGTACCGAAAGACACCATGCAAGGTTGCCGAGCCTCGTTCCAAAAGTCATCGCATGAGGCGGTCGCGAGTCGCAACAGCTCAAGTAATGACAATTTCATTTTTTTTCTGTCTCTCTCTCCCCCTCTTTTCTACGTACATCTTTTTTCCCTCCATTCCTTTCCCTCTTCTTTTCTTTGCCTCCGCTATTTAGATAATGATTCTTTCCATTCCTCATCTTCCCGTCAGAGTAACAGAGCATAAATGTATAGAGCGTAGATCCTCTAGTCCACTTTTTATGGATCAGGAGTCACTTGCATGTATTGATGGGGAATAATGACCCTCACGTATTTTACAAGTGGGGGTCATTACTCTCTACCAATATATGTGACCCTTTTTCTAGTCCGTAAAAAATGGACCAGAGAATCTGGGCTAAAATGTATAAGGGTATTCAATTCATGAGGCTGTGTTTAATTTTTTTTTTTTTTTTGGTTTAGTTGATACTATATTTTCAATTTTTGCTGACTAGCCAATTAATTGATCACCAATTCAACTTTATAAAAGTTTTTCATCAACCAATGGTATACATCGAAAAGTAACGACTCATTGGTCTAGTAACATTAGATGAGCCATCAATTAAAAAAAATTGTTATTTTGAGTTTGAGCTTGAGCTTCACTCAATTAAATCAGATAGAAAATCTTTTCGTCATATTTCAAAACCGCCCACCCAGTTTTTTGAATTTTCTAAAAGACAAATCATATTTTATGTTTTATCAAAGAGCCCATCTAATTTCTAAAATATCTTTCTATCTTTTGAGTGCTGAATTAAAATAAAGCATTAATTTTTTATATTTAAACTAAACTAAACTAAATTGAATTGAATTAGGTAAAAAATAAAATTTAATTATCTTACTATTTTATTAAAAATATGCACTCTTTACAAATTAATTTTGGTAAAGTCTAAAATAAAATTATATTAATACCATTTTTTTACACTAAAAATAATTCTAAAACTTATTAGTAATTTTCTCTGGTTATTTTTTACATAAAAAATATGTATTGTCATGGTTCTATTTAGTCCCACATATTGTAAACACCATTAAGTGAAATTTTTTTAATAAATATCTTAGGCTGACGATATTAAAAAATATATCTTTCTCAGTATTTTAACTAAGATCAAGTATAGTATATATTCTTATAGTTTAATATATGATATAAAAAATTTAATTAATTTTTTATGCATGATTGCTAGTTATATTAAAGAATCTCATAAAAAATTGACATTAATTTTTTTAAAAAAATTATGTCATTAAATGATTTTCTAAATTTATTTTTATTTTTTAAGTTTTAAAAATAATTTAAAATAAAAAGAAAATTAATAAAATAAATAAATAATAAAACTAATAATGATGTTCTCTTTTTATTTATTTTCTTATAGCTGGATATTAAAACATAAAAGAATAATAAAAAATTAAGATTTTTTAATTTTTTTATTGACCTTAAAGCTCCAAAAATAAATTATAGATAACTTTAAGAGATTATAATGGATTTAATTATATAATTTTTTTAAAAAAAAAGTTTCTTTTTATATCATCCATTGTAGGGTTTTTATTATTTCAATTCTTTGAGTACTTTATTACTCACGAAATAGAATAGAACAGGATTGTGGTGGTGTAACTTCGCAATATTTAATTAGGCTAATAAAACTGAATCTAAGCTGGTCAAATTACAATCATAGCGGGGCCTACGCTCCTCCAAAATCCAAATGAAAGGCCTGGCCAATGCCACTCACTCACCCAGTGCTTCTTCCACAACTTAACTTGGCTTGACTAGCCGTCACTGTCTGAGATGCATCTCTAGTGCTCGCCCATTCACACTAAGCTCCAATTAATTACTCGAACAAAAATAATAACAATAAAAATAATCAAAAAACCATACACAGACATTTAGATGATATAAGCACACATTAAACACTAAATCAGATCAAACTAATTTGTATTCTATGTTTCTAACCATGTTTATGTTTTGACCAATGAATATGACTAATTTCCATTTGAGTATTCCCAAAAGACTGACGTTTACGGAACCAGTAGGGCATGCATGCATATGTGTATTCTATAGCAGTGGCTTGGGTGGCCGGGCACATGCGCACGAGTTGGTCCCCCTTGTTGCCTTGCCTTGCCTGGCTTTGCCTTTGTCATCATCATCACTAATATCACTTTTGCCAATCAAACACCCATCTCAATCATGCTCTTCCACCACAGCCAAAATCAGAATCGATCAAAATGGATCGAATTAAAGAGTGCTGTCGTCGGTGATGATGTCAGTAATAGCATTGGCTTGCGTAGATCATGCATGATATCTAAAGCATCTACTCGGGCACTCTCCGATCGACTAGTTAGAGGGCATGAAGCAAGGAATACTTATGGGGGACTCCATTCCGTTGTGTGCCACTAGAGAGGTGAAAACAACATGCACTTGCCTAGCTAATGTTTGAACTTTATAGCCGCGTAGAGATAGTGGGGTTAACGAACTGGATGTCTCTGTTTCATTGAGTATATAAATTTAGGGGGATGATGGAGCAGGGGAAAGTGCACCGCGTACCTTTTCCCTTTCAAATGGCCCAAAATTCTCTTACATTTTTTATTCATCGAACACTGCTTGAGTGGTAGCTTTCAGGGTAGCTATTCTCCTTTCAAATGGTGACTTGTGCTGTGGAACTCCTTAAGAAGAGAGAGAATAAAAAAACCCAAAAAGAGTTCACAGTTAGAGATGGAATACTTGAGAAAGAAGGGTTGGACCTTTTTACAGGGATGATGGCTCTATTCAATTTTATACGTCTTTATAAGAACTTTTTAGTATATAATATTTATATTTTTACATGATCATGTTTCGTATTGTCTCTAATATTATACACTCTGTAAATCGACACTTTACACTATAATATAACTGATGCCTTTCGCTTGCTTAATGTAATTAACATTGTAAACACTTGAGATTTTAGATTGATTTGAAGAAGTTTATACATATCATATTGTAACAAATATTTATACTTTGGCAGAGTCATAAGTTGTGCATGTAAGCTATCAAAGTTCAAGATTTTCAATGCATTTTATCTCTATTTTGGCATAGAATTATACTTTGCTAGAACACAATTTTTCTTGATAAATATGATTGCACCGTACAAGTTCTTTTAAGTAGCTAAAGATGTTACTAGATGATGGCAATTTTGAAACAGCCATGTAAAACTTCCGCAGAAGATTAATCTGGAATGATAACTAGTACCAAGGAATCAAAATTTCTAGTTGTCACATTTTACTAAATCAACACGTCAAAAAAAAGTATATCAGCAAACTTTAAATTGATTCACATCATCAATAATATGCGTGTAGCTTTTAGTATTGTTTTTTAAGAAATCTATGCTTCATTAAAGAGCAAACGCCGTCAGAATTGTTACAACAAACCTGTCGATAAGCTGCAGAAAATAAGACGAGCAACTTCCTATAACATATAATATGGCATTACTTGTAAGAAGTTCATCGGAGATCCCCTATGACACAACAAGTTACAATATTGGACTAACAAAAAGGATCACTACACTTGCAGCAAGAAGAATATCGCAGCATTATGTTCGGAATACTCTGAAGGGTAAAGTCAGCATTGCCAACTGTATCAAAAACTTCATTCAATATTCAATAAACTGATACAACGTTGAACAAATAGCTATTTATAACGCTCACCCATGGCATTGGAGTTCTAAGGTCAGACTTAGGATATAGCTTGGATAGTTGAGACTGGAAGCTGATGATAATGGAGACCTGGAACTCAATTGAAAATGACCTGCACATAGTATTAAATATGTTCCTGTGTGAGCATTTGATATACTTGACTTTCCAGTAATTATTAAGAAAATAAAAAAGACAACTAAACGACAAATCACACTTTTGATTCCCTTTATAGTTCAAGTAAAGGGGTGAATGATACAATAGTTGACCAAAAACATGAGCATTTGTTATCTTGACGTACAGGAGAATACAGGAGAACAAGTGTACCATTCAAACCTCAGGAAGCAAAAATAATTGAAAACAAAAATCATACCCAGCTGACAAACTAGGGCACACCAGCAAGCGAGGAATTAAGACATAGATTGGCAAAGTCACCAAGCGACAAATATCTCCATCTGCTATCTGACATACAGCAGATGTTTTCATCCTCAGAAGTTACCATACACATTTCACAACATAGTTGCAGACAATACCTGTGTAGTCTGGATAACTGATGTGTCAGTGATAATCTTCTCCCCTACAAGAATAGATTCAACTCGAAGTAACTGTACATCAATAGATTCTATAGGAACTGCAGATGTTTCCACAGTTAGGTCACCAGTTATTGGATCCTTCAAAGAACATTGGGTTAAAATTTGTCCCGTAATTTTAAAATGGCCTGTTCAAGAAAAAAGCATAGTGATCTAAGTATGTTACAATTGTCTCTGTTGGATGAAAAATGCATCTACTAGACTCAAGAATTTAAAAGGCGTAGCCAAGTGGTCACCTTGTGCATGTGAGTTTGCCAAATTATGCATATATATATGCAATCATTCTAAAGAAATCATTTGACAATAATTATAATCATAAAATTATTAGTAATTGTCAGCATATCCTAAATACTGTATGCCTGCCATAATACACAAAAAATACAAATGATCTTTATATTTGTAAATTGCAACAATTACAAATAATACGCACATAAAAAATATTATAAACTCTGATGGGTAAGAATGCTAATATTATTAAAGGATCATAACTGAATTCCTTATGATTATTGCAATCATCCTCATTCTATGTCTGAACCAAGTTAAATTAATTGTCTACTACCAAGAGGTTGGAGCTCCGCAATTCAGATTGCACATTAATAGATCTGTTCAAGACCCAACCCACTTAAGGCCAAACTGCTCCTACAAACTAGACAACCCCGGAAGAGTATCAATCCCCGAGACACATAATCATCTTGACTGAGCCAAACGTGCCACATTCGGCCTTGATTAAGCTTGACAACAGTTGTACTCATTTGGTTGTGTCCTAAATTGTGGTTCAAGACTCCGGTTCATTTTGATACACAATTGGCAGAATTCTATAATTTGTTTTGAACTGACCATAACAAGATGTGACATAATAAATGAGTCTTAGAAACCCACTTAGAACAATAGCAAATTCAGTATTAAAAATGCTTTTAGATAATAATAACATGGAACAATTCCATTTTAAAAAAACTAAAATATATACAACTACAGCATGAACAAAAAAAAAAAGGAAAATTGACCGGTAAGCAGTTCAGGAAGCAGTTGGTGCTTTTGAGTATCCTGAGTCATGTAAAAGCGAGTAAATTCAGGCGGAGGAGGTGACGCCAACAGATTCACTGAAAAAGAAACAGTTTACTAAGCAATCATATGTTTTAACCAGATAAAAGGAAAGGTGATCAAATGCTAAATCTAGCATAAGATGTTAACTTTTTACCTTTATCATTTTCTACTATGAACTCCAATGTAGTGGACAATGATTTATGTAGGTAACCTCTCATTACATCTGCTGTTATAAGATACTATTTGGAAAAGAATCAGAAATTAACAATCCCATAGATTGAATGGATGTTCAGTGAGGCAACAAGTGGTTATTCTGAATTGAAAAAGCAGCTAGTAATTGAAAGTTAGAAAAATGTGTTATGATTGTGTACCAAACATGGTCATTATGTGCAAAATGCAAGCCCTGATAGTAAATATGTACTGCACAACTGGTAATGCAAGTTCCATAGGCTTTTCTTTTAGATATAAATGTTCATAATGATACAACATCAAACAATTTTGTATATATATCATGCATCTTCCACTCTTGGCACACTAGATAGGGACAAAGAAGACATCAAGCAGGCAGTCCAAGGAAATGCTAACTATATAAGAAATCTAGAAAGAAGAAAGCCTGTCATGCCACAAAGAAAAGGAAATTACAAAGGACAGAAAGACTAAAATATCTTATTCTCCTAATCAACCAAAATAATCTCTTAGGAAGTTTAAAATATGATTCCTAATTTGCATCAACCATCTAACTTGTAAAAATTATTTTTATTATCCTTTTTCATTAAGACCTTTGCCTTTGGCAGAGCATGATGCAGGTTATCACAAGGTGTTTCAGTTATGTAAAGACCTTTTAATAACATTACGTAGCTTTAAATCTTGGATGTTGGGCATAAGCATTCTGTTGCAAAAACTTTTACCCAACTCTAGTATGTCAATCCATACTGCCATGTAACCTTTAGTAGACAACCTAGCCCCCAGGGCTACGGTGCAATGAAAGGGTGCCAAGTTGTTACCCAGGCACCCGCAGTTCGATCCCCAGCTACGATGCATTTTCAAGGATTTTTCCTCCAAATGGGACGCACAACCATAGGATTCTAGGCTTCTAGGTTGGCCACCGCGAGCGCTTTCCGATTTACCCTAGCGGTGGTAAGAAACTTCCGTGGAATCGGGCGGTGGCCACAAATTCGGTTACCTGGTTCAATATATATATATATATTTTATTTTTTATTTTTATTTATTTTCTCTAGTAGACAAGCTACTTTTCCTAAATGGACAGAAAAAGTAAAATTGAAGGTATCTCAGATTGTAATGTATTTAGCTTAGCTAGTGAACAAATCTTTGTTAAACATATGGAGCATGTTTTAAACAGGTAACATATCTGCAGGTTAAGCAAGCTCAGTTGAAGGTGAAAACTAGAGTACCTGGATGCTAATATTTCCCCCATGAAATGTCTCATAGAATGTTGCAACAGTTTCATTTTCTCCAGGACTCAATGTAAAGGAGAATGGCGTCTTAAAACAAAACAAGACAACAGAAGCTTGGTAAGAGAAATTAAAAAGGAATCACAGCATCTGAACATTTGAAAGCAATTTTGCATTCCATCAATAAGCTTAACAAGAATAAATATACTGAAAAGATATTGCTTCTATCTTGGCATAATTTCTATAGATTCTACAATAGAGCATTTCTTCTTTAATTGACATGTGTGAAAACCTAAGAATTGCACATTTGGTGAACTTTTAACCATTTTAAATTAGGAAGGAAGAAGCTAATGAATAGACCTTGCCAAGGTTTTTATAAGTGGCCGTAGTTTCTCTTCCCCCGAAAATGCACTTGTCCATGGTAATTCCCTTCAAATTTAGTGTACAAACTGATTTGCATATCGTTGCATGCAAATTCAGAGAGAAAAAATAACCTATTTTGAACTCCTAGATGCTTAAAATGTTAAAAAATTTACCTCCCAAAATTGATAATTGTGAACATATGTGATGTTAAGACTACAAGCTGATTTGAAATCAGCTTGATTCTAAAAAATGCACAGAATAATATTTCATAACACATAAAATAAGCTTGCAACCAAAATTTACAACAAAAATGATTATGCAATCTGAATGTCTAAAACTCAACCTTTAAATTTTACCTTCTCAAAGTTAAATATAGTGCAAATATTTCATTTTAGATTTTTTTTTTGCAAATCAACTTTCACTAAAAAAAAAAAGGTAAATTTGCATTTTCAGAGAGCAAGCCAATTAGTAATTGATTTGCAAATGAGTGCACCCAAATCTAGAGCAAAAATGACCTATCATGAGATTCTAGGTGCCAAAAATGTTGAATTTTGGCCTACTCAAAGTTAAATACAGTGAAAATATATAATTTTAGACTATAAGCTTTGCAAATTAGGTTATGCCCAAACTTAGAGCAAAAAATTGACCTATTTTAGACTCTTGTATGCCTGAAATTTTGAATTTTTATATTATCAAAATTGAATATAGAACAAATATGTGATGCTCACACAGGCAGATGATTATCAAATCAGCTTGTGCTCTCAAAAATGGCAAAGAAATCAGCGTGCACCTAAATGAGTAAAATGATCTATTTTAGGAGTAATGGATACCTAAAATATTCAACTTTAGATTCTCAAAGTTGATCAGGGGATGGGCATATATGTGACTTTTCAGAGCACAAGCTGAGTTGCAAAGACCAGAACAAGAACATTTTCAGGAGAATTAACAAAGGGGCACTGTTTTGGTAATTTCACTGCAAAAAATAAAAAAGGCATTTTCAGGAGAAAACTAAAGGGTCACTTATTCCTAATTGTTTATTATACAGGCGCTTATTTGGTTATCACAAATAAGATTACACTTTATGCTTGATGTATTTATAGACTCTAAACTAACTACCAATCTAAAAATTGGAAAACTACGCGGTTCGATCCTAGATACGGTGCATTTGTAAGGATTTTTCCTCCAAATAGGGCGCGTAACTTTTGAGCCGTCGGCCGTGAGAGCGCTTGCCAATTTACCCTAGCGGCCGGTGGAAAACTTCTGTGGTACCTGGCTCATCATTTTTATAAAAAAATTGGGAAACTAGACCAAATAAATATAAGACAGTGTTGTGAATGCCTACTCTTTCTAACAAACTGAAATCATAAACCCAAAAGATTCTTACCTCTGTTGCACCTGGACCTAATTTTCCAGCAGAAGCTGCAACTTCAAAACACTTTTTCCTGTTCAGCAAACAAAATTATTTGCAACTTAATCCAGATTTCTCATCGGCAAAAAGAATGGTCATATTGATCCACAAACAAGAAGGCTTATAAAAAGATGCATACGTAGATGAGAGGAGGCTCACAGGATGCGTATGGGCTTGACGACACCGTAGAGAGAGTCAATCACGCCCGTGACACCCTGACGAACCTTTTGCACAGGAAAAGGGTTAGTACAACCCAATTCGACTCCGACTAGAGAACTAGGAACAAGAGAAGAGATCAAGTTCTTTCCACCTGAATATTGACGGTTCCAGTGGCAGTGACTACGATCTTCTGATATGAGATGGGAGCAGAGAGCGCAGTAACGATCTTGCCCTGGATCAATTCCTGGATAGAAGCAAAGAGAGAAAGAATTTATGATAACGATAATGAAAACCGAGGAGGTGAAGAAAGAGAGATAACTAACTCCGGGGTGGTAGACGCGGCTGGGACGGGAAAGCTTCAGCTCTATCTTCGACATCGCACCACCACAACACGGCCGCCGGCCAACGTCGCCGTCTCCGATCCATGGGATGAAATAATAGCCCGAGGGCGGGTTGGAAATGCAGAGCCACGATCCGACCCGCGATCCGAAACGGTGCGGGTCGGACCACAGTCAGAGTGAGACGAATCTACGAGATGAGACGAAAAATGAGTGAAAAAACCTTTCAGCAATTTTTTTTTTTAAAAACAAGTACTTAGATTTATGAATTGATCGTACCATATTTTGATATTTACTAAATAATATATTTAATTTCTATTCTTTCCATTATACCTTTAATTATTTGTCAATCTTTTTTTTTTTCATGCAATTTTTTTTTTCTTCCCTCTCTTCAATGCACGCATTCTTTCTTCTCTTTCCTCCCATCTTCTCTTTCCTCACTCTTTTGAAGATATGTATGCATGCAAAGCATAATATGGGTTTGACATTATTTCATATCAGGCCTACGGAATTATAGTTTAACGTGTTTTCTTTAATAATATTTGAACACCTTCGGAGAAGTTGAAATATGAAATAGATGGCACCGTTGGACTCCTTGCAGTCTCAGAAATCTATAGGATTTGAAATGAGTCCAATCCGAAATCTCTAGGTCGATCAGTGGGACCTAGAGACCTAGACCTCGAATTGAACTCATTTCAGGTCCTGTATATTTATGAAGCTGTAAGGAATCCAACGGTGTCATCCATTTTATATTTCGAAATCTATGAAGGTGCTAAAATATGATCAAAAGAATCGGCTAAAATATGTGGGCTTGATATGAACCATATTGGGACTGATATGGTTCATATCAGGCCCATGTTGGGTTATTTTAGCTAATTTTTTTTATAACATTTTAACACCTCCGGATCAGTCAAAATATGCAATGGACGACACCATTCAATTCCTTGCAACCTCATAAAT